>JAPKLW010002336.1:50353-95341 GCA_026898455.1 Plectranthus barbatus | reverse complement strand
GTTACAAGTCTGAATGTTTTGAGAAACTCAAAGAGTTCAGGACTGAGGTAGAAAATAAGTTAGGAAAGGCTATCAAGACACTACGATCGGATCGTGGTGGGGAATACCTCAGTAGAGAGTGTTGGAGTATACTGTAAACCAAACTTTTAAGCGAGCTTTGTCATGTACTTAATCTCCTATAAATAACTGAAACAGACGTTATAACATTGTAGCAATCTCATGATTGCATTTATATCCACTGAAGATCGCATTGTTGGGTTCCTTATAAGATATAAAATGTATTCACAACTGAGATAGTTCTGGATAAACTATCGTTTTAGGTTGTAGTATAAACTTGAGATAACTAGTCTTGGTTATTAGTTTATACTAGTGCGTAGTGTTGCAATGAATGGATCGCGGTGAGGCGTGTTCTTCTGTTCTGAATCTATGAAGAACAAAGGTCTCAGGGATTTTGTTAATTCTTAACCCTAGATGTGATATTTAGATATATGCAAATGATTGTTTGTTACTTTGACTTACCATGGGTGAGAATCAAAAGGATGATTCAATATGCTCCGTATCTTGGGTAACAAGATTATTTGTATGTATTTATATAGTCACATTAGGGCACCGTGTCCTGGACATCCATGTTGATGACATCCCCTTAAGGAGCTTATAAGTTTTATCGTATTAAACCATACAAGTGGAATTTATTCCGATAATATAATAATGTTGAGTGGGTACTACTTAAGGAATTAAAATATTAATTAATTAATGCTGTCAGAGCTTTTAATTAATTAATGTATGTGTATTTTCTTAAATACGGGGAATTAATTAAGTCAAATAGAAGCCCTGATTCACATCAGGATAGGATGACAGTTGCAACATAATTTCTCTAGTGGAATGAATTAATGTTATAAGTTCAAATTATATTCTGGGCTGAATATATGTGTTTGGACTTATGGGAGGCCCAATACTATACCTTCTAGTGATCCATGGCCTGGCCCAACTAGAAACCCTAGAAGATGCCTATAAATAGGATCTTATGGTTAAAAGAAAAACTCTAATGGTCATTCCATATGTTCATGTGTTGAACAACGGCTAGGGTTTAGTTCTCTTAAACACTGTAGATCCGGATTTACTTGACATCTAATGAATCAGAGGATTGCTGTCCACCCGACATCCGATCGTGGTTCGTGGGAAACAAGCTAGAAGATCTCTAGTGGAATCAATCTCCAGATCTTTAGATCTGTTAAGGTAATCACTGATCTTCTCGATTTAATCTTACTAAACGATGTATGTGTACGTTTGGTATCCAACATCGATCGTGGGGATGAACCACCTTCATCGGCGTGTTCCATCAATTGGTATCAGAGCCTTGTTCGTGGTTGTTGGCTCTGCCCAAAACTTGCAGTTGGTTTATGTTATTTAAGTCATTTAAGCATGTCAACATTGATTTTATATATTTTTTGTTCCTTGTGGTTCCCGATCTGTTTTGGTTTTAGCGCGATGGTTTATTCGCGGTTTGTAATCATTTTTTACCACGAGAAAATCCGTGGTTAGTGTAGGAAATGATGTAATTTTGTTTCCTGTATTTTTCTGTAAATGATGATGTAATTTGCTGCGAAAATGAGACCAAGATACGAAGAACATGAAGAACAAAGTTCGACGGAAAACTGCTAAATCATAGTCGCACAGGGCCTATTTGCGGCTCAGCCGTGGCTCATCGGTGCATCAGTGGTGGTGACCGGTCGGCGGGGATCGAAGTTGGGATGGTTGGCGTCGTGGTAGCACTGGCGGTCGGCGAGAATGGCGACAGGTGGCGGTGTAGCACCGGCTGCAAATCGTGCACTCATCTGCGCGCAATTTGTGACTGGTCTGCAACCTCTCTTTGCAGCGTTTTCAATGATAGCAGGGGCTGCGTGCCGGAGCGGCGGTGGTTAGATCTTGAAGCCTGGTGGTAGGCGACCACCGGGACGTCGGGGGTTGGCCAAATCGGCGACGATAGCAATGGCGGTGAGGGCGTGAATTGAGGCCAGTCACACATTTTTTTTCTGGAAATTAGCAGATTTTTAGTGCGACTGTTTGCGCAGGTGTACTTTCACGTTCAATTTCCGGTGATTCTAGCAAGTATCGTTGGATATCTTGACGTGGGCGGGTACGCCTTGCTTGGTTCTACAAAGCCCAAGGGCTGATTGGCATTGAGAGCGGCTGAATTAGCGGCTATTGTCGCATGAAAATAGTTGCACGCGAGAATCTCGCGATTTTATCTGCGTGTAGTCTGATTTTGCGCGTCGATTGGTGGCTATTTCGGGTCGTATTCTTAATTCTTACGAAATGATCGAACTTTGCATACTTAGGGCTTAATTGCACAATAGGTTTTGGAGGTTGATTATCGATCATGATGGTGCAATGGGCCGATGAAGTTGGCCCACTCGCAAGAAAACCCTAATTTTTTGGGTTGATAGCATGCAGGTGGACATTTTTCCGCGTTCATTCGGAGGTGATCCTCTTATAGATTTCCAGTACCAATGTCGTGGAATTGATGTCCAAGCCTAGGTCTTTAAAGCGCAGTAGGTTACCAGCATGATTGTCATTGGAATCGATGGAAACGGAGGCGAGAAAAGTGCCCGGTGCAATGGTTTTTTGCCCAGGCTTCTCAACTAGCCATTTTCTCCGGCCGATTGGTAGATATACCACATCTTGGGGCCACGAGGACATTTTATATGTTCTTGCATGATATGTGTTTATTTTCTAAGCATGTTGTATGTTTTATATGTTAGGAGCATGCTAGGATTTATTTAATTCATTATTGCATGCTGCCAAAAACTTTCAACTTAAAATTACTAAGTGAGTTAAAATAAATTTTAATTAATTTATTTAGGCATCCACAATTGGTCTTATAAGTGATTGTGTGTGTTGTTCGCGTGACCCTGGGCGTCATCCCCTAACGGATACAACATTCACTGGTTCACTGGATAAGACTTCTAATAAAAATGAATTTTATCTTTAAATGAAGTGTGTGGCACTCGCATGACCCTGGGCGTCACCCCCCAACGGATGTGTTATTCACGGTTCATTGGTAAAGATTTAATTCAAGATAACCTTAAGAGATTATTTGTAAGCTATGTAAAGTCTTAACGGTAAGGTCATCAATTGTGAAATAATTTTCTTTATTGGTTAATTGTGGTCATCACTTAGATGTGAATTTCTATATAATTCCCCAACAGAGTCCCTGTTTTAATTCACATAGCCTGTAATATGGTCCGACTAGTAATTCCATTCATCATAAAGTAGAGGTTGACGTGATATTGGGATTAAATATAGTTTGCCTGCTCAATAGATATGTGTGTAAACGTCCACCCACCGTGGCTTGCATATATATTTGTTGGGCTGTTGGAGGCTGCATAAACATTGGTTTTGAAGGTTTCCATGTTTTATGCTTCAATTATTGTGATTTAAATGCTTACGTGTTTGCATTTAATTTATTTCAGTTATCATCATGTTGTTTAATTTGCTTATGACTGTTCTCTATCATAACAAGCTTAATGGTCCAATTTGTTTGGACTGGAAATAAATCTGGATATAGTACTGGTTGCTAAAGAGTACATATTTGTACTCAAGACACCTACTCGAGGTCTCTTGAACCCTTACTTCCACTTGAAAGTAATCATGGGTAAGAAATAGTACTTTGTTGATGAGTTTCTTGCTAGTTTGATTACAATGGAGGATCTCATGGGTAAGAGATCACTTGTTCTGGTTTCTTTTGAAGCATCATCTTCTTTGTGTAATGACGGTAAGAAGAAGAAGCCACAAAAGAAAAAGAACAGTGGGAGAAGTGGGAGCAAATAAGTAATACTTTTAGGTAGTATGACACCTTTTGGTTGTGTCATAAAACTAAAGGGAAAGTGCTACAAATGCAACCGGTCTGGGCATCACAGATATAATTGTCCCCTCTTAATGAAGGGTATCTAAGGTACATCTTCTGTTTTAGTTGTTGAAACATATTTTGTGGCTTGTTCTACTATCTCTTGGATAGTAAATACTGGTGTCACTATCATACTTGTTTTTCTCTGCATGGTTTATGCAAACAAGACAACTAATTAAGGCGAGATTACTGTAAGCTTGGTAAATGTTGTTAAAGTGGTGGTTGTTGCAATGGGAGATATGCACTAAATCATTTTCGTATTGTGTTGTAGTAGTAAAGGATAGTTTTCGAAAGAATTTATTTTCAGCTTCGAAAACTATTTCTGGATGGATATTTAGTTATTTTTAATAACAATGCTGTTATTATGAGAAATAACTCTTTTATCTATTCTGGTATGTTGGAAAACTCCTTAGATACTATTACTTGTGTATATGGTTCTGCAACTGAATAGTTTCTTCTATGTTGAATCAAACATATATTTGGCATCTAAGACCGGATCATGCTAATTTGAATATGATCCAAAACTGATAAGTCGTGGATCATTGGAATTTATCCAAGTTGAACCATTCTCAGTCTGCGAATCCTAATTGGAGAGTAAGATGACATTAAGGCCTTTTTAAGGCTATGGGTTTAAAGCCAATGATATGTTGAAAATGATTCAATCTGATTTGTGTGGACCTATGTCTATTCAAGCAAGAGGTGGTCTTGAGTATTTCGTGACTTTCACGAATGATTATTCAAGGTTTGGATGCATTTACTTGATGCGCCACATGTCTGAATGATTTGACAAGTTCAAATAATTTAAGACTGGAGTGGTGAATTGAAAAGGTAAAAGTATCAAGTCACTAGGATTTTATTGTAGTTTCTAATACCTCAGTGCTAAATTTAGGCAATACTTATTGGATAACGAGATTATATCTCAACTATCTACGCCTATTTTCCGCAACAATTTGGCGTAAAAGAGAGAAGAAACATAATTCTTTTGGAGATGAGGAGGTCGATGATGAGTATGCCACTTTGCCTACTTTTGTTTTAGAGTTATGCTTTGGAGACAACGGTGTACCTTCTAAATTTTGTACCTTCTAAATCGATTATAAAGACTCCAATAGAATTGTGGACTGGGCGAAAGTCTAGTTTAAAAGCATATTCTGGTTTGGGGTTGCCCAACATATGTGTTGGATAAGGAAATTGATAAGTTGGCACCTAGAACGGAAGTACGGCTGTTCATAGGATATCCTAAGGGTACGAAAGACGGTTACTTTTATAGTCCTAAAGAATCAGAGGGTGGTGGCTAATACCAATGCCTGATTCTTGGATGAAGACTGTATAAGTGAGCATAAATCCAAGAGTAAGATCATTCTTAATGAGTAGAGAGGAGACAATGGTACATCGAGTGTACTAAGTGTTATACCACAAGAGACTGCACAACGTGTTGACTCTAGTGTATCTACACAGGTACTGCCTTGTTGAAGTGGGAGAGTTCTTCAATATAATTGTTTCATGGATGTGGGAGAATCTCTGGTAAGGTCCACATTGTTGTACATGAAGCAAACGATCCGTGAACTTAGAAAGAGGTAGTCCAAGATGTAGATGCGATTTCTTGGCATAAGTCTATGGATTCTGAGATTGAATCTATAGATGCTATGGATGGGTACGACCTTCAGACCTTCATAAAGGCAATATAACCATTGGCGTAAGTGGGTCTATAGGTGTAAAAGAGGATCTGACGGAAAGGTCATTGCCTTTATAGCATGGTTGGTGGCGAAGGGATTCACTCAAATAGAGAGAATCCTTTGTGATGATAATTTCTCACCTGTATCTATGCTGAAGTCGATCTGCAATCTCTTATCCTTAGAAGATTACATGGACTTTGAGGTTTGGCAAATGGATGTTATGACAGTTTTCCTTAATGGAAATCTGGATAAAGACATTTATATGCAATAACATAAAGGTTATGCAATGAAATGCTAAGAACATCTAGTTTGGAAGTTAAAGAATTCTCTTTATGGACTTATACAAACTTGTAGATCTTGGAACATTCATTTTGACGAGGTAATCAAATCCTTAGATTTGAAAAATGTCAAGATGAAAGTTGTGTGTACAAAATGAGCATTGAAAACGTGGTGGTATTCTTAGTACTGTACGTAGACGATATTTTCTTATTGGCAACAACTTGAAGGTATTGTCGGACGTATAAGTGTGGCTATCAAAATAGTAACAGATGAAGGATTTGGGAAATTTTATGTACATTCTTGGTATTAAGATAATTCATGATCAAAATAAGAGAATGTTGCATTTGTACCAAGCTTCCTACATCAACATTGTTATTGCCTTGTTTAGCATACAAAACTCCAAGAAAGGATTTCTACCTTTGTGACATGGAGTTTCTCTGTCTAAGGACATGTGTCCTAAAACGCCAGACAAGATGGAGGAAAGAGTTAAGGTTTATTATGCTTCGACAGTAGGAAGCCTTATGTATGCTATGTTTTGTAATAGACATGATATCTACTGTGCAGTTGGCATGGTGGCAAGATATCAATCTAACCCGGGTCTGGGGCACGAGACTGCGGTAAAATATGTTCTCAAGTATCTGAAAAGAACTGGATATTATATGTTAGTTTACGTATCAAACAGTCTGACCCCTTTGGGTTATTCAGATTCAGATTTTAAGCTAATTGAGATATGAGAAAGTTAACCTCGGGTTATGTGTTTACCTTGGGAGGCGGAGCCATATTACGTGGCTGCCTCAAAGGTTGCCAAAGAAGCTGTCTAGATTAGAAGTTTCTTGTTGGACTTGGGGGTGATTACGAGTATGCCTAAGTGTATCACAATTTGTTGTGATAACACTTGTGCAGTAGCAAACTCGAAAGAACCTAGAGCCCATGTGGCAAGTAAACACATAGAGAGAAAGTACCACATTTTACGAGATATCGTAAAGAGAGGTGACGTGGCTATGGAAAATTTGTGTCGTTGTATAACCTGGTTGATCCTTTCACAAAGACTTTGGAAACTTAGATCTTCAGAAAACACGTAGAGGGTCTTGGTTGATGATACATTGCAGCTACACTTTAATTCTAAGTGGGAGAATTGTAATGACATGGTGTGTACTAAAATTTTAGCTTTAGTATAAGTGGGAGATTGTTGGAGTATACTGTAAAGCCAACTTTTAAGCGAGCTTTGTCATGTACTTAATCTCCTGTAAATAACTGAAACAAACGTTATCACATTGTTGCAATCTCATGATTGTGTGTATATCCATCTATCTTATATTGTAGACAATGTGGTGGGTGTGTCATCCCACTGAAGATCGCATTGTTGGGTTCCTTACAAGATATAAAATGTATTCACAACTGAGATAGTTCAGGATAAACTATCATTTTAAGTTGTAGTATAAACTTGAGATAACTAGTCTTGGTTGTTAGTTTATACTAGTGCGTAGTGTCGCATTGAATGGATCGCGGTGAGGCGTGTTCTTCTGTTCTGACTCTATGAAGAACAAAGGTCTCAACGACTTTGTTAATTCTTAACCCTAGATGTGATATTTAGATATATGCAAATGATTGTTTGTTACTTTAACTTACCATGGGTGAGAATAAAAAGGATGATTCAATATGCTCCGTATCTTGGGTAACAACATTATTTGTATGTGTTTATATAGTCACATTAAAGCACAGTGTCCTGGACATCCAGGTTGATGACATCCCCTTAAGGAGCTCATAAGTTTTATCGTATTAAAACCTGCAGGTGAAATTTATTCCGATACGATAATAAAGTTGAGCGGGTACTACTTAAGGAATTAAGATATTAATTAATTAATGCTGCCAGAACTTTTAATTAATTAATGGATGTGCATTGTCTTAAACACGGGGAATTAATTAAGTCAAATAGAAGCCCTGATTCACATCGGGATAGGATGACAGTTGCAACATTAATTCTCTAGTGGAATGAATTGATGTTATAAGTTCAAATTATATTCTGGGCTGAATATATGTGTTTGGACTTATGGGAGGCCCAATCTTATACCTTCTAGAGATCCCAGGCCTGTCCCAACTAGAAACCCTAGAAGATGCCTATAAATAGGATCTTATGGTTGAGAGAAAAACTCTAATGATCATTCCATATGTTCATGTGTTGAACGACGGCTAGGGTTTAGTTCTCTCAAACACTGTAGATCCGGATTTACTTGACATCTAATGAATCGGAGGATTGCTGTCCACCCGACATCCGATCGTGGTTTGCGGGACACAAGCTAGAAGATCTCCAGTGGAATCAATCTCCAGATCTGTAGACCTGTTAAGGTTATCATTGATCTTCTCGATTTAATTTTATTAAACGATGTATGTGTACGTTTTGTATCCAACATCGATCGTGGGGACAAACCGCCTTCACCGGCGTGTTCCTTCAGCGAGTTCTTGCAGTATATGTCAGATAATGGGATTATGTCCCAATGGATTGCACCAGAAACCCCTCACCAAAATGGTGTAGTGGAAAGCAGAAATATGACTCTTTTGGAAATGGTTAGGTCCATGATAAGCTATGCAAGCTTGCAAATTTCGTTTTGGGGATATGCCTTGGAGACAGCGGCCTATTTGCTTAACCTGGTACATTCTAAATCAGTTCCTAAAACGCCTCTGGAACTCTAGTATGGGTGGAAGCCAAGTTTAACCAGAATGAGGGTTTGGGGTTGTCCAGCATATGTGCTGACAAAGGAACCTGATAAGTTAGAAAATAGGTGTAAGATGATGCTGTTTGTAGGATATCCCAGGCAAACAAAAGGTGGTTACTTTTATTGTCCTGAGAATCAGAAAGTGGTTGTCAGTACCAACGCAAGATTCTTGGAGGACGAATATGTAAAAAACCACAGATCCAAGAGTGAAATTATTCTCCACTGCCATCAATGCAAGGTATGGGACCAACAAATACCTTGCCAACTACTGACACGACTCAGATGCCTCATTGTAGTGGGAGGGTTATTTATCACCGGAAAGGTACATGTTTGTGGGAGAGTCCTCTGACTTGATCCAAGAAAGTGGACTTAATGATACCGACCCCTGGACGTATGACGAAGCAGTATCTGATAAAGATGCGGACAAATGGCTGACCTCCATAGATTCGGAGATAGAATCCATAACGACTTTGGATGTATACCAGAAAATAGATTTGCCAGATAGCTATCGAGCCATAGGGTGCAAATGGGTATACAAAAGAAAGAGAGGAGCAAATGGTGAAATTACAGCTTTCAAAGCAAGGTTGGTGGTGAAGGGTTATAGTCAGGAAGAAGGTGTAGACTACGACGAGACCTTATCACCGGTAGCCATACTTAAGTCCATTCGAATAATCCTACCCATAGAAGCACATATGGAAGAAGGTCGAAGAACATTTGGTCTAGAAGCTCAAGAAGTCGCTGTATGGACTCAAGCAAGCTTCACGGTCATGGAATCAATGTTTTGATGAACTGATTAAATCCTATGGATTTTCACAAAGTTCAAACGATAGTTGCGTGGACTGTCTATGTGTCAGCGGAAGCGTGGTGTTCCTTGCACTTTATGTAGATGATATTCTCCTAATTGGCGACAATGTGGAAGTATTGTAGGGCATAAAGGGGTGGTTATCCGAACAGTTTCATCTGAAGGACCTTGGGGAGGCAGGATACATCGTAGGGGTAAAAGTCTTACGGGAGCGCAAGAAAAGGATGCTGGCCTTGTCTCAAGCTTCATATGTGGATAGTAAAATTGCCTGTTTCAGCATGCAAATAGCCAAGAAATGTTTGTTACCCTTCAGAGATGGCGTACATCTTTCCAAGGATAAGTGTCTAGTGACACAAAAGGAGAAAGATGAGATGAGCAACAAGCCATATGCATCAGCCATGGGGAGTCTTATGTATGCAATGCTATGTACGAGGCCAGATATCTGCTTTGCCGTAGGCATGGCAGCAAGATATTAGTGTAACACTGGACAGGTGCATTGGACCGTGATAAGTTCATAATTTTACGCACTTATCTATATTATTTTCTACTATTTTATGTAGTTTTCTTGAGTTTATATATATATATTTCATTCATGAGTCTATACTATGTCGTGTTACACTTGTCATGGTGTGTTTTTGCAGGTTTTACGCTTAAATTCACTGGAAAACCGCTCCAAAAGCAGTGATATGCAAGAGTAGCAGTGAAGGATTCTTCCACACAAGGAGTTAGGGCTATTGGCGCATGACAATGGATAGAGCTTTGAGTTGGCTTTCCAACGCAACTTGAATAGGGTCAATCGAAGTTCGGGAGTGAAAGTTATGGCTAAAACCGTGAGACTGCGCGGACGGGTCGACGCAAGAACACGCGCATCGATTGATGCCATTCCACCTCGATCGTAGTGCGGGAAAATCTGGCAAAATTTGATTAAATTCGGATCAAATTTGATTGCCAGCCCTAGACTTGATAGGATAAACATCCACACCTATAAATAGTCCTTATTTTCGAGTTTTATTCATCATGTTTCATATATTATTAAGTTTTGGACCTTTGAAGCATTCAACATCCTTTATTTTTCCAGCACGAACCTTTATTTTCTTGTAAGTTATTTTTATGCACTTTAATAAAATGTTTGTTTTTGGTTTTCTATCTGCGACATGTGGCTAGAAACCCTAGCAATTCTAGGGCAACGAATATCAATCGAATGCATGTTTAATTGATTAACATTGAATTGTTTTGTTTTAAATTCCTGTTTGAATTATTAGGATTTAGAATTAATCAGATCAAAAGATAAAATTGATTCTAGATTTATAGTTGTTAATTGAACGGCTGAAAAGTGAAAATTAATAACTGAAAAATGAATTTGAATACAATTAGAATATTTGTCCTAGGGGAAGATAGTAATTGTAGGGTTAATCTGAGGAATTATAAAAGGTTGATTAGTTATGTGTTATTGAGGCCTACAAAGCATATACACTCACATACTAATAACCTAGACTATAATTGTCTGACCAAGAAACTATAGAATATTATGATTTACCACCAATACAAGTTAATTAATTGATATGTATTTTGATTGATAGTTCGCCCTAGAGTCTGTGTCCCTTTTATTTGATTTCCCAAACTCTTTAATTTTCCGCATTGCTATCTTTACTTTATAAACTCAAAACCCCTGATTTTCTGTTTACTCAAACAATAGATTATAGGATCATGGCTAGTGCATGAGGTAATTTCGTTACACAATTCCTCTGAGTTTGACAACCCTAGGGTACTATTATAAATTTATTTGCCACTGTTCCGCAATTAATTTGTAGAATTTTACAGTGATCAAATTGGCGCCATTGTCGGGGAGTTGTTAGATATTATTTTGTTACTAGTTTATTCTATGATTAACTGGATTGAGGTTGTATTTTTAATTTCATGTACGTGTGTGTTTTTTTGCCTCGACCTTGATCGATGCTTGCCCTCGTCGATCGACGTCAAGACCTTTCGAGCGTTGATCGACACCCACCCGTATCGGTCAATGCCGAGCTGATTTTTCACTGTTTTCTCTTTCAGGTGGTGCATGAACACTAGGTCTCGAGGGAAGCCGCTTGAATCCTTCAACCCAGAGATTGAAACATCTTGTCGGAAGAAGAAACATACTAAAAAGATGGATCCTTTGGACAATTGAAACCCACAGGAGGTTGACCCGACTATGCCCCCATTAGAGGACATTGATGGACATCTTATAGCGGGGGATACCTCGACCCTCATTCGGGAGATGCACCAGATACGAGCGACAGTTCAGCAACTCACAGCTCAAAGAGAGATTGAAAGAGAGGCTGCATGAAGAAGGCAAGAAAGAGAGAGACATTGTTTGGATGATGAGGATCCGAACGCAATGGGGAGGAAATACAAGCCGCAACCTGGCAGTGAGGGATTCATTATCGGCATCAACGCTAATAATTTTGAACTCAAAACCGGGCTGATTCAGATGGTTCAGCAGAACCAGTTTGGAGGCAGAGCCACGGAGGACCCATACACACATCCGAGGATATTCTTGGAGGTGTGCGACACCATCAAGAAAAACAATGTTGGACATGATGTGATCCGACTGAGGCTGTTCCCATTCTCATTGAGGGATCAAGCCCGAGCTTGGCTGACCGAACTAGACAACAGCAAGATCCAAACTTGGGAGGACTTGCGAGCTGAGTTCCTCTCAAATTTCTTCCCACCCTCTGTCATCATTCAGAGGAAGATGGACATTCTACAATTCCATCAGAGGGTGGATGAGTCTCTATTTGAAGCCGGGAGCAGGTTCAATGAACTGCTCAGGAGCTGTCCCAGCCATGGAGTCGATACGGAAGAACAAACTCATATTTTCTACCGGGGCATGAATGAAAGGACTCAAGAGTCCGTGGATAATGCAACTGGGGGATCCATCATGAGCAAGTCTCCGGAGAAAGCACTGAAGCTTTTTCAAGAAAATGGCACTTCACAATCAAAAGTGGGCAAACCCGAGAAGACCTCTGATCAAAGCTGTGGAGAAAATTGAGGCTGAAGATCCTCTCAAAACTGAAGTGGAGAAGCTTAGAGAGGATCTGAATAAGTTCGCTGCGGGGGTTTCTACTGCTGCGGTTACACAGGTGCAACCCAAAGCTCCTGCGGAGGTGAGCTATTTGAATAGAGGGGGATACCCCTACAACACCAGCAAAGGAATGGGGGATATCAATATCCGCCGAGGAACCACCATGGTTTCTCTTACTCTCACCACGAGGCAGCCGAGCTACCACCACCGGGATTTGAAGTTCAGAATGGAGAAGTGGTGGAAAAGAAGAAAGATAGACTGGATGAGATTTTGGCCAAATATATCAAGGCCTCTGACCACCGGGTTGGAAAACTGGAGAAAGAGGTAGTCGGACTACATACTAAGGTGAATCAGATGGGAAAACACCTGCAAATGGTTGAAACACAGGTCAGTCAAATCGCCAACACTATTGGGGCTCACCACAAGCAAGGCCAGTTGGCAAGCACGACTGAGGTGAACCCAAGGGTTTAAAAAGACTACAAAGTTTTTACACTGAGATCCGGGACGAGTTACTAAGGTCCTGAGCTGATTAGGGACGAGTCGGAAGCTGAAGAGGTGCAATATTGCGCCATTGGAGGCTCGACTTTGATCGACACACATTCCACATGATCGAAGTTGAGGAGAATAGAGAAGAATCGAGCAATAGTGAAGGCTCAATTTTGATCGACACAGCTGGCATCGATCAAAGTGCACGGAAATCGACATCGACCGAGGTGCCCCTGTGTCGGTCGAAGTTGAGGCCCACCTCGGGCAAAATTTTGGCAAAAACTAAAGATCTTATCCTGCCTATGACATTCCCTCAAAGGTTCGAGAAGCAAAAGGAGGACTCCAAGTTCGCCAGATTTGTGGAGAACTTGAGGAAGGTCAGCATAAATATTCTGCTGATCGAGGCGCTGAAGGAAATCCCGAGGTACACGAAGTATACCTCCGAAAACTGATGAGTGGGAAGAAACAGTTAGTGGAGAACGAGACTGTGAAGATCCACGAGCAATGCAGCCTGCTGCTACAAAAGTAGGTGCCCGTTAAGAGAAGCAACCGTGGATGTTTCTCTATCCTGGTGGAGATTGGAGGACATACGTTTGAGAGAGTATTGTGTGATACTCGGGCCAGTATCAATCTGATGTCGTACTCTATTTACAAGCGCCTCAACATTGGAGAGATGAGGCCCACTACTATTACGCTGCAGATGGCGGATCGGACTGTATCCCGCCCAAAGGGAATTCGGGAAGATGTGCTCATTCGAGTGGGCCATCTGATCTTCCCAACAGACTTCATGGTGCACGACATGAAGGAGGAAGAGAACATGCCCTTGATCTTGGGGCGTGGATTTCTCGATACTAGCACTGCTCTCATTGACCACCGAGGCGGCGAGATCACACTCCGGTCCAACGAGGAAATGATCACCTTTGTGATCGATAAAAGCAAGAGAAGGCGGAGTGCAACTGGATCACCACCATTGAAGATGATGAGTCTGAAGAAAAGAAGCCGCTGCTATAGAATGGGAGTGCGGGAACGAGAGGGTGAAAATATCAACTAAGCCTCCTCAGTCCGAGCTCACCACCATCATCAAAGATCGGAAGGTGTACATGGTGGATGCCAAAGGTCGGAGAGTCTGGACCCGACCTCCCTGGTTTTGATCCGAGGTATTGTTGATTACGACGTTAAACAAAGCACTTGTTGGGAGCATAAAAAAAAGAGAGAGCGAGGATTGCTCGACTTTGATCGACATAGCCTGACATCGATCGAAGTCGAGACCAGCGATGTGTTATACTTTGACCCGTGGAAGGAGACAACAAGAAGGCTTCCATTGACCAAAGTGACCTTGCGTCGGTCGATGCAAAGTGCAAGCCGCCCAAAACTCACGCCGTATGAGTTTCAAAGCCTCTAGGGATAAAAAGTTGATGTCTGAGATCAACTACCAGGTATATTCCTTCCCTTTGTCTGATTCTCAAACTTTTTTCCCACTCTTGAGTTGGAAATAAGTTTGGGGGGATGTGGACAAAATGAAGAATATACTATCTTTTGTTTTGCTTTTAGTAATTTAATTTTTGCATTTGCATGTTTTTAAATTTTATTCTATTTTGTGGGGAAATTATTTAGCTTTGACATACCCTGAATGAGTTTATGAGATTAGAATTGATTGAGGGCTGAGTTTGAATTGATAGGGATTGTGATTAGATGCCTCTGAATGTAGAATAATGCATGATAGGGTTAGTTTGAAACTTATACTTCCATGTTGATTGAGCTGATTTGAAGTTAATTGTGGAAGAAATTTTTAAACCCTTGTGTGAGACTTGAGCCTTAATTCGTTTGATGTGAGATTCTCATGTGTGTTTCATTTTCTCTAGAACTTGCTTACTTTCTGTGTTGAGACTGCAATAGTGTGCACAAGTTTAGGAGATGATCTTAGGTCATCTTTGTTAGCTCAATTTCCTAAACAATGTCCATTCACATAAAATTTTCCCTAGTTAGCCACTTTGAGCCTATACAATTTTCTTTCCTTGCCTATGAGAATAAGAAAGTATTGTCTCACTCGTGTCTTGAGTTGTGGTATATGGGGTGGATTGAAATTCATTTATACATGTGTTGAGTGCTTTCATCTTTACCCTATACACTTGTGAGTTGAGCAAAACACTTCCATGAGTTCTTCCAGCGTTAATGGATTTTCTGTTTCTTTCAAACTGCATGTAGATAGTGGGTTTTTGACCCTTGATTGTGATGAATCTTGTGAGGCATTGCACTCTAATTACCTGATCTTTTGATTCTTTCTTGCCTATTGATTGAGGACAATCAAACGTTCAAGTTTGGGGGGTTTGATAAGTTCATAATTTTACTCACTTATCCATATTATTTTCTACTATTTTATGTAGTTTTCTTGATTTTATATATATATTTCATGCATGATTCTATACCATGTGGTGTTACGCATGTCATGGTGTGTTTTTGCAGGTTTTAGGCTTAAATTCATTGGAAAACCGTTCTAAAAGCAGTGATGTGCATGAGTAGCAGTGAATGGTTCTTCCACACAAGTAATTCGGGCTATTGGAACATGACAATGGATAGAGCTTTGAGTTAGCTTTCCAATGCAACTAGATTCGGGTCAATCAGAGTTTGGGAGTAAAAGTTATGGACGAAACCGTGAGACTGCGCAGACGGTCGATGCAAGAACACGTGCGTCGATCGATGCCATTCCACCTCGATCGAAGTGTGGGAGAATCTGGCAAAAATTTGATTAAATTCGAATCAAATCGGATTTCTAGCCCTAGACTTGATAGGATACTCATCCACACCTATAAATAGTCCTTATTTTCGAGTTTTATTCTTCTTGTTTCATATATTATTCAGTTTTGGACCTTCGAAGCATTCAACATCCTTTATTTTTCCAGCACGAACCTTTATTTTCTTGTAAATTATTTTTATGCACTTTAATAATATGTTAGTTTTTTGTTTTCTATCTGCGATGTGTGGCTAGAAACCCTAGCGGGTTCTAGGGCAATGAATATCAATCAAATGCATGTTTAATTGATTAACATTGAATTGCTTCGTTTTAAATTCCTGTTTGAATTATTAAGATTTAGAATTAATCAGATCAAAAGATTAAATTGATTCTAGGTTTATAGTTGTTGATTGAAGGACTGAAAAGAGAAAATTAATAACAGGAAAAGGAATTTGAATACAATTAGAATATTTGTGCTAGGGGAAGATAGTAATTGTAGGGTTAATTGAGGCCGACAAAACATATTCATTCACATACTAGTAACCTAGGCTATAATTGTCTGACCAAGAAACTATAGTATATTATGATTTCCCACCAATGCAAGTTAATTAATTGATATGTATTTTGATTGATAGTTCGCCCTAGAGTCTGTGTCCCTTTTATTTGACTCCCCAAACTTTTTAACTTTTCGTATTACAATCTTTACTTTTTAAACTCAAAACCCCTGATTTTCTATTTACTCAAACAATAGATTCTAGGATCATGGCTAGTACATGAGATAATTTCGTTACACAATTCCTCTAGGTTCGACAACCTTAGGGTGCCATTATAAATTTATTTGCCAGTGTTCTGCAATTAATCTGTAGAATTTTACAGTGATCAACCGCGGTAAAGTACATACTCAAATACTTGAAAAGGACTAGAGACTATTGTCTCGTCTATTAGTGTGAGAAGTTGTGCCATGTGGGTTTTACGGTTTGGGATTTCCAGGCAGACCGTGATGAAAAGAAGTCCACATCTGGCTATGTGTTTACATTGGGAGGTGGGGCCATATCATGGAGGAGTGCAAAGCAGAAGTGCATTGCGAACTCCACCATGGAAGCAGAATATGTGGCAGCTTCTGAAGCTTCGAAAGAAGCGGTATGGTTTCAAAACATCCTTCTGGAGTTGGACATGATTCCTAAGCTACCCAAGATTATCACGGTGTATTGTGATAATTCAGAAGCTGTGACTAATTCAAAGGAACTACGAACTCACAGAGCAACAAAACACATTGAGGGAAGTACCATATTATACGAGAAATCGTAGCAAGGGGTGATGTGCTAGTAGAGAAGATTGATATAAAGAATAATCGAGTGGATACATTCACAAAAGCTCTACCTCAGAAGGTCTACGAGATGCATGTATGTAGCCTTGGGCTTTGGGAACAACTAGCCACGTAGAATGATTGATGTAATAGCTAGATTAGTTTAGATGCATTATACTCTGGAAAGCACCTATATAATGCTTTGAGTATAAGTGAGAGATTGATGAATTTATATACTGAAAGTATTATTATTGGTATATTATGTACAAGGTCGATTGGTTAATATACTGGGAATCATAAATGTTGTATGTTCATCTCCTGTCTGAATTAACAAACATGTGTCGTAAATGCTCTTATCCTCTTATCTCGTTGATAGGGAGATCATACGGTGTGTAGTAGATCATGGAAGATTGTATGGATCGACCTAGCGAGATATAAATGGTTATCACAGCTGAGACAGACCCAGGATAGACTGTCGGTGTAGGCTGCAACATACGCGGCAATAAGCATCTTATCTTGGATGGCTTGGTATGGGGTTATGTATTGATAGGGACCTAAGTTAAGATCTATTCCTTTATCTGACATTAAAGGAATCTGGATCTTGATGGCTTGATGAGATCCTAAACCTAAATGAAGGTACAAAAGTATATGCAAATTGTGTATCACTTTGAGTTGTAGTGAAAAGCTCTAGTTGAGCATGTATATCTATATCTTGGGTGATAGCAATTTGTGTATGACTGTCTAGTACCTGAACTAGGTAACCACATCCAGTATAGGATGTTGACATTCCTTGAGCAGTTCAAAAGCTTCATTATGCTAAAGTCCTGCAAGCTGATTAAGTTCAAGCATAAGTGAAAATGGTTTAGTGGACTGACTCAGAATAAAATATGTTAATTAATTAAATGGCTTGTCAAAGCCTATATTAATTAAAGAATGTTTGCAACCTTAAATGTGGGGATATACCGAGCCTATGCAACCCGTCCCTCACAACGTGGTAGCCAATAGGTAGGACAATATTGATTCTCTGGTGGACTGAATCAATATTAATTTATTAATTATATTCTGGGTTGAATATGCGAATTAATTAACTGATAGTCATTATTTGGTATTTGCATTATGGTCCTGGTCTGGCCCATGAAAACTCAGGCCCAATAGAAGTCCAGAATATCCTATAAATTGGCTTCAGTTTCTCATATCACAATACACCACAAGATTATAAGTTGCAATACAAGCAAACCAGTATTTGGGAGTTGTGTGTGATCGACTCAATCTGAGAAAATGAGGAGGAAATTTTGCTTCTCAACCGGTAAGGAATCCGAAGGGAATCTTCACCAGATATTTGGATTGGAGTTGGGATACAGATCAGAAGATCAGACCAGGAGGATCATGTTCTTTCTTCTCTCCCTCTTTATTTTCGAAATTAATTGTTTAATTTCATAGATTTGATTCCTTAATCTGTTAGGAATAAATCTTGGTGCGCAAGAAAGAGGATCGAGGATCAAATCTCTGCGCACTACGTTCTTCAGGATCTACAATCCAGGTATTCCGTAAACCCCCTTATGCATAATCAATAGGAGTATGCTAGGATTAATCATAGGCATAACAATTTATTTTGATATTCCAATTAACGATCTGGGCTAATGGATTATGTGATTCAATACACAAATCCCTTCAACAATCACCCTTACCGACGTTACACAAGCTCTAATTACCACCGAACCCCGACCAAAATCTGACTGAGTTTGGTTTCCACCTTTCAGGTCAGTGTAGTGAACAACTTCTATCGGTTGCCTTTCTTGTTCTTCCCTGGAAACTTTGTTGGTGTGCCGCCTCCTTAGCTGCAAGATCGACAGGACTTTCAAGCTCATAACTCACTTGAGCTACTCCTGCCCTACCACTGAACACAAGGGAAGAGAATGGTTGGCAGACCCTATGTTCTACCCTTATAGTCCTATCAGACCACTAATACTCATGGAGATCACTCAAGAACTCCGATAAAAAGTTCTCACTGAAAATCACTTAACTCAAAGAGAGGGAAGAGAGAATATCAGGGAGAGAGAAAGCGAGTGCGGCACAAAATGAGGTTGAATGTGATTAGGGTTTGACAAAGGATCAAATACTTTATTTATATGCGAGCCGAGACACCAAGTCGTTTGAGCCAAACAAATAACAAACTCATAACAAAAAATCCAAGCAACGAACTAGGCTAACAGAAATATAAGGCTAAGGAGTAAAACATCGTGCCTACCCTCTAGCGTTCTCCACCTTAGGCACGATGGTTTGTAGAAGCAATGACTTTATTTAGGTGGTCATCATTGTTGCTGCCTCGTGCAATTCATGAACTAAGACTTTCAGGCCAAGTAGTAGGCACACCATCACATAAGACAGTACACAAAACATATAATCCAAAATACAAAGTTTAGCTAAAAAATCTTAGTTCAAAGTTCATAATATTAACATGAATAAATAAAAAATTGAGACAAGTAACACAAAGCATCAGTTGTTGTCAAAATGTAACATGCATTGACATGAAACAAACTTATCTACAGGGAGACACTTAGTACTCATGCCTGCAAAGCTTAATTCTGTTGCAATTTTATCTAAAGAGACTAGATCTTCTTTAACTATATCTTGTATATAATTGAACCAAACATCTATGTTTTTAGTTCTATCATGAAAAACGTGATTTTTGCCTAGTTGAATAGCAAATTGGCTGTCTGAAAACACAATAAGTTTGTTCTCTAAGTTAGAGCTGGCAATTTCTGACACGACACGATAGCACGACACGAACCCGCACGATAATAATGGGGTTAAACACGACACGATTCGACACGACACGAACACGACAAAACACGACACGAACACGAACACGATAATTACCTGTTAAGAACCCGAAAATTACAAGTTTAAACGATAATTACCTGTTAACACGAAACGATAATTACCTGTTAACACGATATTGACATGAATCTGACACGAACACAACACGAACACGACACGAACACGAGAATCTTTTAAGAAATAAATAATGGGTAACACGAACACGACACGACACGACACGACACGAACACGATATAATTATTGGATAACACGATATATTATCATGTAACACGATCCGACACGAACACAACACGAACACGACACGAAATCTAGTGTTCTTAATGGGTCGACACGATAACGACCCAACACGCACGAATTGCCAGCTCTACTCTAAGTAGCCTATTCCAGATTACAACCCCTTTAACCATACAACTTCTTTAATAGCATATGTGATAGCCACATATTCAGATTCTGTGGTGGACAAAGCAACTATAGGTTGTAATTGAGATTTCTAACTAATACAGGACCTACATAGGGTAAACATACAAGAATTAATAGATTTCCTATTGTCTCTATCATTTGCATAGTTAGAATCCATATAACCTATGAGTTTAACGCCACTAGAATACTTAGTAAATCTCAATCCGACATTAATAGAATGCTTAAGAAAGCGCAACCATATAAAGGTTTCCCAAACAACTAACAACATAGGCTATGTCAGGCCTTGTGCTTACCATTAAGTACATAACAAATCCTATGTCATTCAAACAAGACACATTCTTCATGTCATATATTTCAAATTAGTCTTGGTAGACTGATTCTCACTTAGAACAAAGTGAGAAGCAAAAGGAACATGCACAACCGTAGAGTCAGACATGGAAAATTTATTCATTATCTTAGCAATACAGGAACTTTGTTGCAGTACAAGAACAAAATTAGTCATATTTCTTTCTATATCCATACCTAGGATCCTTCTAACATCCCATGGATCTTCATTTTAAAATTGTTACTTTGTCTATCTTGAACATACTTGATAGGCTTCAAACAAGGACTAACAATTAGCATGTCTATCTTTCCACCAACATTCCACAAACCAAAATCTAGATACATCAAGCCTTACTCCACTAACACCACCAATCAATTCACTATCCACCATCAACATGAGTAATCAAATCATGCAATCCCATCCATTCCAAAAAGATAAAACCATAAAACATCCATTCATATTCCATCAAGAGTGTAAAATATCAATATCAATACAACCAAATTGAATCTCATGAGAGAAAAGTATCCAGCAAACTACAGAACTAAAACACTAAAGATAAATGAGTAGGAGAAAGAAGAAGAGTAAACCGAAGCACCGGCAACCGACACATCCCCCCAAACTTAGTCAAGTGAGACTAAGATCGTAAAAAGGTGGATGGTGCATCATCACTCCTCTCAATCCCGCGGTGAAAGGTCACGACGGCAGATATAGGGCACGGGTACTCGGCGATGCAGCTCCCTAACATCCCCATGGACCTCATCTGTCCTCCGATCAAGGCTCTCAAAATGGGCAATAGTGGTAGCCTGATCTGTGAAATAACTCACCTGAAAGGCGGAGAAATCACCATGCAATGCCGTTATCCGAACGTTCAATCCCTGCACAGAAACAACCAAAGTCTCCACAATGTCATTAAACCTCTCGAGCATGGAAAACATCTGCTGCTGCCAATCCTCCACGAATGGTGCCTGTGTACTGGAACATGCTCCTCCTCTAACCTGCTGCTGTAAATGCCTCAAAGAAGTAAAGGATCTATCCCGAGATAAGATACCAACAAAATGCTGGTGATCTTCAGTATCCATCAACCAGTTGGACCGATCCTCCAAATCCTCCACCTTAGTCAACCCCGAATGGGGCAACTCAATCACCTTCTCCCCAAACTTATGATAATAACAATCTCCACGGCAGGATGGAACCAAAAATTTCCCAGAAACTAGAAAAATAGTATCCAAAGGCACACCAGGAGCAAAGGTACCAGTCAGAGGAATACCAAGATGATGAAAATAGGAGTAAGCATACCCCACCACAAAGGGAAGGGGTTTTCAACCCTTCAACACGACTCCATGAATCCATCACAACACCCGCCATAGAAAATTTCAAACTATGCATCATGGCATACATCATATTCATCTCACACGACAAAACATTCTCGAACTCATAACGACCACTCACGGACCCTCCAACCACCTTATGGATATAACGAATGATATGATTCCTAATTGAAGATGCCTTGCAAGACTTAATATGAAACTTCTCCTCAGCTTTTACCCCCGAAATAGACTCCCAAAACTCAGCAAGATTAACATCATCATGCACAACCAAAGAATCCTCAGCACAACCATATATAGCATCAATCTCTTGCCTACGTAAAATATGCTCTTTGCCCTTAATCTTAAATGCAACAGAGATAGGAATACTACCGGCACCTTTCATCACCGTGACAGTGGACATGAACTCCATCGTGAGCTCTATGTAGGCAGGCCAATTCCCCGTCACAAGTTTTCCCCATCCCATTCCGTTGAGAAGATTCCACACATCTTCCCACAACTCCAGGGCTTCTATCGTCTTTGTGCAAGGGTACCGCGTTCCCACAATACGCTTTTCTGCCACAACCTTGTAGCGAGCGTATTCCTTATCGGTGAAGTGCGACGGCCGGCGGCATGAAGATGTAGATTGGCTCTCTCTGGTCTTCTTGCTAGCCATGACAGAAATTAGAGATTTAATTTGCACAAAAAGAATATGTAAAATGATAACTTGAGATTAGGAAGAGAAAATTTTGACAGAAATGGAGTTGGGGCGAAATGAGCCTTAGATCCCCTTTTAAATTTGCGCAGGGTTCGACCGGTCTGGGTGCAGGTTCGGTCGAACTGCAGCTCTGTCCAGCCGTCTGAATTTTTTTTCCTTTCGACCCGGATCCGAACCCTCAACATCACAAAGTAGGGTTCGGTCGATCCCAACTTTGACCCGCGAAAAAATTTGAAAATTCGCCATGGCTCGACCGAACCCTCAACAGCAAACTATAATGTTCGGTTGATCTCCTTCAAGCTGGGTCGATCCAAAATAGGTTGGGGCAAAATTCTTCTCTATTTTCCCTGCAATAACTCAAAAAACTGTCAAGATCGACCGAACCCACACCAGCAAAGGATTGGGTTCGATCGAAGTTTCTTGAGTTGGGGAGATCCGCTTTTGTCCGGGGCAAAATTTCTCTCTATTTTTTTAACTCCCCTGCTTCATTCCTTAGAATTTTCAGCTCAACTTGACTTTGCACTCCCCCAAACTCACTTCCTCAATCACAAAACAAATTAAGTCAGCAAAATCATCCATAGATTAACAATACCTCAACAAAATCATCATAACCTCAAAAATCAACTAATCTAACAACCTAAACATTATTCAAAGCCAAACATAACCAAAAGCCATAAAAAATAGGGTTGCCTCCCAATAAGCGCTTCTTTATAGTCACTAGCTTAACTACTTACCTCATTCTCTTCAATCATTATCACATGGAGAAAATCCGGAACTCATACCTCGATCTATTGACCAATGCTCATTCGAAAATAAAAGCTTTCTCCTTGCACTTCAAGGCGGCTCGTCATCAACTCTAGCCTTATTCATTCTTCCTCTTTCCAACTCATTGTAATCTCCCGGATCATCGTACTCCTTGTTGTTCTCATCCATGATTATCATTCTTGGATCTTCACCATCCTTCAACCTCTTCATTCGAACTCCTTTGTCAAGCTCAAATCGCCTTTCTTCTTTCATATCATCCATGCTCTTTGTAGGTAAGGAGAAAACCACTTCTTTGCCACAACAATGAAGGGTGAGTTCACCATTCTTCAAATCAAACAAGGCATCCGCCGTGTGCAAGAATGGTCTCCCAAATATCAAATGTATACCACCCTTGTTCTTCATGTCAACCACAAAAAAATCACCCGGGAAGGTAAAACTCAACACCTCCACATGCAAATCATCTACTACCCCTCTTGGGCAAAATATAGCATGATTAGCCATTTGTAGGACATGGCTAGAATGTTTCAGCTCTCCAACTTCCAACTCTTTGTACAAGCTCCAAGACATCACATTAACACTTGCCCTGGAATCACACAGGGCCTTATGTACTAGTGTCTCCCCAATCTTGCAACTTATAACAAAGCTTCACGGATCATCTTTCTTGTTAGCAACTTTCTTTTCTCCTGGTTCCTCACTTTTACCTCTCAACTCTTCTTCCATCAATCCATTCTCAAGTGAACCATCATCCGATTTTAACTCCTCTCCAATCAACTCATCAAGTAATAGAACTCGTTGGATCTCTTCCAGATGTGGCATCTCAATGTCACCCTTCCTCACATAATCGAAGAATTTGACCTCTTCACCTTGAATTACATTCTCTTCCTTTACTTTTTCAACTTCCATAGCCTTTTCCTCTTCTTCATTCACTACCTTTACTTCACTTTCCAACTCCCCATTCTCTAGCTTTGGAGTCATCACAACCACTCTCTCATCTTGCCCTTGCTTGCCATCCACCACATTGCAACTCTTATTTTGAGTAATTTTTGTATGACTCGGAAACTTACACACTTGATGTTTTCCACTCTATTGTTTGACGATTGATGAGATTTGAAGTTGGATTTGAGCAAACATCTTATCGTATCTTTCAAATTTCTTGTCCAATTCTTCATTCAGATTCTTCCTTACCTCTTGGTTTCCAAACCTACCTCCTCCTACATACCCTCCTTGGTTGCTACTCCCTCCATTCTCCAATTGCATTGGAGGATTCAAAGCATTGTTGGGGTTGGCATAAGAGAAATTATGATGGAAACGGTTAGAAGGATGATAGTACATGTTACCCGGTGGATTGTAAGGTACTCGATTGTTGTTGAACCCCATTTGTTGATTGACAAAATTAACATTCTTCGGGTATATCTCCTCTTGCTTCATCAACATCATCTCATCCCTTCTACCACCCGAGGTAGTTAATGAATCAAGCTTCTTTTGCATCATCGCAATTTGCTCCTTCAACTCTTCGTTTTCTTTCATATCACTTACCGATTTAACCGGTTTATAATCCTTCATTTCCTTTGGCCATTGGTTACTATTCTCTGCCATCTTTTCAATAGTCCTCCATGCCTCGTCTTCCTCTTGATCGGGGAAAGAACCCCCCGAAGAAGCATCCATTATAACTTTGGTCTCATAATTGAGACCCCTGTAAAATTGGCATATTTGTTGACTCCTCGATAACCCATGCCTTGGATACCTTCGGAGTAGATCGCGGAAATGGTCCGAAGCCTCATACAACGGCTCATCATATCACTGTCCAAAAGAGGTAATATCGGCTCTTCTCTTCAATGTAAGACTTGGAGGAAAGAATTTGAATGAGAACTTCTCCCGAAGCTCTTCCCATGTGGCTATGTTTGACTTGTCGAGGCCTTCAAACCAATGTCTTTCCCCCTCTCTAAGAGAGAATGAAAATAATCTCAAAATTGCCTCATTTGAATGGCCACCAAATTGGCTATTTTGGATCATTTGGACAAGTTGAGGTTTGATCTCGAATTGGGTTGCATTAACCCCCAATCGGAATCCCCCGGTAGCTTGCTCCCCTTGAGGCCTAAAGAGACTTTGGAGAGGCCTCCTTGGTTTGTTCTGCTCATTCATAATAGCTCTCATCATTTCCAATTGCCTCTCAAGCTCATCTATCCTCCCCGTGTCTTCATGCCGATTTTCCTTCTCGAACTCAATCTCAACTCCTTCAAACCTTTGTCGGAACTTTTGCTCTTCTAACAAATTAGCCTTAGATCTCGTGATCATACAACACCTACAAAGTTCCAACAAAACCAATTACAAACAAGTAATGAAAAACAAACAACAATTCAAACCAATAATACTCAATCAAACAAAAAAACAAACACCTAGACTACAATCTTCACAAGTTCAACAATATCTAGCAGCCTACTCATTCGAGTCCCCGGCAACAGCGCCAAAAACTTGATCGCACTAAAAACTTTCAAGAAATTTCTAATGCAACATAAGGTTTAAAATATCAATCCACTTCCTCTCCCTTCGCCCTCTAGATTACCAACTACTATTGTAAAGGCTTATATCTAGGAAAAATTCAATCGTTGAGTAAGATCACTAACTAAGCAAATGCAATACATCTACCACTAGAAACATCCATAAAGCTACAATCATATCTCACATTTATCATGCTTTCACAATCCAATAAACACCTGAAACACCTCAAATTAAGGAAGAACAAGAACAAATTATGAGATACAAGATAGAGAAAATAGGATGTTGGATGAACTAGGTAGCGAACTCCTTTGGTTAATTGAATGTTGTAAACTCGTTTAATCTCTCTATAGATGGCCAATTCACCCTACACTAATCAATTCCCTTAGTACCAGTAAATCAATCGTGGATGGAATTAGGACTATCGAACAATTACGTTGTCAACTCCTAAATCACTCCTAAAGGCACGTGAATTATTTACCTATGCACTTCCTCCGCACATGGATTGGATCGAGATACACATAAGTACATGCTATTCCCAACACTTTAACCTACGTATTGGCTGCAATCACAATATTGATTAACATATGACTGGCTCTTATCTACATCATATGCATAAAAATAAGATCTAACATGTCTTAATCTAATAGAGAGAGGTAAACAATCAATTCATCAACCAAATTTGTTCACTACATCGTTTAATCCAGCATCCAAATGAGTTTAGCTACACATACCTCTTATTTTGCTCAAATAAAAGCAATTAAATAACTTAGCCATTACAAGAGAGGTATCAAATGATATTTCCCCAAATTGATTCGATTTGCTCTTGATATCCTCTTCAAATCTTCTCTTATTCACCAATCCAAGTTGATTTGCCTTTGAAGCTCCTTAATTGAGGTTTGAGATGGATTGGGAATGAAATTTGAGTGAATAACCGTCTAAGATTTTCCAAAAGTCCTTTCCATTTGCGATTTCTCTCCTTATATAGTAAGTTACCAGACCCAGAGTTCGACCCAGCTCGACCGAAATGGTTTGAAACTAAAAAAATGCCAAGGTAGCACGTACGGGTTCGACCGGTCCCAGACAAGCTCGACCAAAATTTGCCTTTGAAATGGCAGGGTTCGGTCGAGCTAGGCAGTGGTTCGGTCGAGACAAGCCGAACAGAGGCCATTCTTGACCAAACTCGAAATTATCCGGACCAAAATTTGTCTTTGAAATCACTTTTGCTGCTCCCCTGCTCATCCGGGTCGATCTTTGCAGTGCTAGAAACTTGGATGGGTCAATTTTTCACCAAAAAATGGCCAAACTTGATGAATTATGCTCCAAACCTTCCCTAAACAAATTAAACCACACAAAACACGAAAACACAACAAAAACAAGCAAAACATATGATATGAGGGTAAAATAGACACAAACACGCATGCACAAATATTGAATAATAGGTCATTTTATGCACATATCAGTTGGCGTCAATGCCAACTCTAAATCCTGGCTCCTCTTGTTGTGGAAGAAATCAGTCCAAAATGGACCTCTGTTGTACCACAACCCGTCTCTCATTGTTCATTGTTGCATCAAATTCTGCCAATCTTGCAGCCTGTTCTTCCTGAGTTGCTTGGGCTGTTAGAAGTTGTGCTCTTAATTGTTGCACCTCATTCAAGAATTACCTCATGTTCTGCAACGGGGCTTCTCGATTTTCTGCCATCTCTTCTTGTTTCTCATTTCATTTCTTTTTATTCCTCCTACATACTGATTCAATTTTAGGATCGAAAGCCTCGAGTCTTTTCTCTTAGGCTCGCGTGTTCATGCACCTATGCAGGAAAGGAGAAGTGAATCAAATCACGTCAACCGACATAGACGGACGTAGAAAGTTTATGTGTCAACCGACACGGAAGCTATGTCGGTTGAAACAGACACAAAAAACCACACACTCACGTGAAAATAAAAAAAAAATAATTATATATATATAACCCAATCCAGAAGATATAAAACAAAACAGTAACAAACTACAATCTGACTATCCCCGGAACTGGCGCCAATTTGATCGATGCAAAATCTGCACACAGATTATAACATAGGACAAATAAATTTATAAATACCCGAAGGTTGTCGAACCTACAGGGATAGTGCTATGAAAGTAATTCATGTACTGAGTGTACTTTTTCAATCTCTTGTTTGGGAGGATCCAAATTTTTGGGGGGTTTTGGTTTTCACTGAAAATAACTTTAAAGAAGTTCAAATAAAAGAAAGCACAAATCCTAGGGAAATCTACCAATCTGATCAACATGCAAGAAAAAAATAATTCAAACCCATAAAATACTTTTGGTGGAAAATCTGGATAAGATGGAATTCACTCCTTTGTTGGGCAATTAAAATCTAGATTATTAACTAGTGATTATCTCCTCTCGGTCTAAAAAACACAAGTTAATTAATCTCATAAAAGTCAGATTAATCCTACATTTGATTTCTTCTTTGTTGGACAGAAAATCAAATATATTAACTTCTTACCTCCTATCATTAACTTTCACCTCTCAGTCCATCAATTAATAATTAAGATCTATTCCAATCTTCAACACTCGATCCTTCACTTGAAAATAGATTTGAAATAAAACCAAAGAGTTTAAATCTATTTAGGGTTTGAAGAATTCGAATAAAAACATGTATCACAGATGGAGAAACCCTAGAATCTGTAAAGGAGTTTAGCATAGCATATTAAATATAAACATTGAAACAAAAAGTAAAGGTTGCATTTAAAGTAAAGTGATAGAGAAGCAAAATACAAGAAAAATAAAGGGTTTTGGTTCCAGTTCTTGAGAACTTGAAAACTAAAGATTAAATTAAAACTAAAACTGGAACTCTCAATAATGAGCTAAACTAGAGTATATATAGAGATAGAGTTGTGCTCTTGAGTGGTAGGAATTGATAAAATATGGTATTTTCTCCGTCAAATTTGCCCATAGCTTGAATTGGTAATTTTCCTCTTCAAAATCTCGCTCAACTTGCAAAGAAAACAATTTCCCTTTCTGAAAATATGTTTGCGTCGACCGACATGAATGTTGTGTCGGTCGACGCACATCTCCCAGCTACGACCTCTCTCCAGCTCGACATGCATCTGCATCGACAGCTTCACATCGACTGCCATGAAGAATGTGTCAGTCGACACACCTTCTTTTTTGGCGTCGGTTGATTTGCTTCCCTCGTCGGTCGAAACAGACCTCTCATTGGCAGATTTCTTCACTTTTTTCACTTATATTGATGATTTTTCCTACAAAACCTTGCACAACAAGCACAATACCCTCCAAAATATACTCATGCTCAATTTATTCAAGAAAACAAACAGAAATGCATAAAAGAACTAAGAAAATAATTCGATAAGTGAGTTGAAATATGAGCTTATAAGAGACTCTCCATCATATCATCTCAAAGTGACACACAAACTTGTGTATACTATTGAACATTTCATTAGGTTTCAGATACCATCTATCCATCAATTTCTGATGCCTTGCAGCTGAACATATATTCATGTATACAATTAGAAAATATAAAGATTCTATGTCATATAAGGCCTCAGTCGGTCTTTTTACAAGAATTGAAAAAATAGAGAGGTTTAAGGAGTTATTCTAGTATTGAGGCCCTAGGAGAGGTTCCTCCGACTTACCAACACGCCTTGAGAAGTCGACAACGTGGAATTTTTAGTGGAAAGTTGAGCGGCGGTAGGGGTGCCCGTGGCTCTGATGCCACTGTTGGGTACAATCACTCTCATCGACATTACACGAGCTCTAATTACCTCCGAACACCGACCAAACTCTAATTGAGTTTGTTTTCTACCTCTTAGCCTTCGCATCCTTATTTAGTGCAGTGAACAACTTCTGTTGGTTGCCTTTCTTGTTCTTCATCAGAAATTGTGTTGGTGCGTCGCCTCCTTGTCGCAAGATTGACTGAACTTTCAGGCTCAAAACTCATCTGAGCCACCCTGCCCTACCACCGTACACAAGAGAAGAGAATGGGTTGCAGGCCTTAAGTCCTACCCTTACAATCCTATCAGACCACTAAGACTCGTGGAAATCACTCAAGAACTCCAATGAAAAGTTCTCACCGAAAATCACTCAACTCAAAGAGAGGGAAGAGAGAATACCGAGGAGAGAGAAATAGAATGCGGCGCAAGATTAGGTTGAATGAGATTAGAGTTTGACAAAGGATCAAAAACCTTATTTATATGCGAGCTGAGAAACCAAGTTGGTTGGACCAAACAAATAACAAACTCTTAACAGAAAATCCAGCCAACTAACTGGGCTAATAGAAATATAAGGCAAAGGAGTAAAACACTCAAGCCTAACTTCCAACACAAACCAACCATATCCACCCCAGACACAATACTTAGCCCCATGCCTTAGCTAAATCTCAATGCCAGTTCAGAATTGCTGATTGCAAGGCTTTTTAGCAAAACCTAGTAAGCAAAAACTCATTCTCAGTTGGAAAATACGTCTAAGGTATGAAGTAAAGGATTTAGAATTTTTTTCTAAGGGATTCAATCAAGTTTTACATAATAAATGTTGGAATCCGGAGATGTTTAAATAAATATTCCGGACGTAAATATTTAATTTTGTGAAAATTAAATATTGCAGGATCGATCTACGTTGTGAGTAGATAATCGTGGTATATTTATTTTCTCAGATCCATATTCCGGTGAGTGAGAAATTAATCCGCAAAGGTGACACGTAGCGTCATTATTACATGGTTAATTAAGACAATTATTAATTAGAGACATGTAATAATTAAGACATCCCACATTGGGAATCTAACCTTGTCTTAACAGGTTTAAATACATTTATACTGATGTGGTGTAATAACAGAGTGTGTTAGGGGTGTCGCATGGCGAGGCCCCGTGCTCCTACACGCGCGCTGCCGCCCGCCTCGCCTCGCCTCGCCTCGGCTTTTGACCTCAATGAGGTCGCAGGCTGAGCCGTGCCCCATGCCCCGGCTCCGGTCCGGTTCGGTCTGGTCCTGGTCTTGGACTTGGATCTTGGCAATTGGACTTTGGGCCTTGATCTTCGGTTTGGGCTTGGCCCGAAAGTGCCTTATCTTTTTGGCGACTAAACGGGCTGACTGGGCTCGGTTATCTGGCCCAATAGTACAGTGTGGAGCCTATGTGTGCGTGACATGGCGAGCATGTCAGCACGTGACGTGTCTGCGGGAGTTACAAACCTGTTTGAATTCAAGCAACACGTTCACGAAACCTGCGCACCATAACCGCTCGATCCAGGAGACACGCGTCGTAACCGCCGTCGTGCCTTGATTGCCAGCACGCTCCCTAGGTGGTGGACATGCCTATAAATAGGCATCCCCAGGAGCATGCAAGGACATTCCGAAAATAGATTTTCTCACCTGCATTATTTTGTTGCTTTTCACCTGCCAACTCTGCTCCTGCTCCACTCCAGTTAGCCGGAGCTCTGTCGACTGCGGTGCTGCTTTGATCGAGACGAAAGCCATTTTACCTTTGGGGACAGACTGCCTTATTCTGTCTTGCGGGAAGAGTTCTCTCGACTCGGCTTGCTTGTTGTTTTAGTTGTTTCATTTTAAATTCATTGTACTTGTTTACCATGTGCCTCGTGTATCTCAGATTCTGTAATACCTCTCTCACAATAAGTAAATATAAAATTAAATAAAATTAAAAGGAGTTTTTGGTTCATTTACATTTCGAGTCCTCCCATTCCATTTCTTTTGTATATTGTGTCCACCCCTTTTTTTCACAATTTACTGATTATGAACTGTCTCTTAAAAATATCAAATTACTACTCCCTCCGTCCCGGTTGATTAGTCCCCTTGAGATTTGGCACAATAATTAATGCGAGTAGAGTTAGAGAAAATGAGTATTTTATTAATGAGTGGAGATTAACTTTCCATCTTAGGTAAATGGACAATTAAATGGGACGGACGAAAAAGGAAAGAGGGACTAATGAATTGGGACGGAAGAACTATATCATAAAAGTGAAAATCTTTTAAGTTAGGGTGGCTATTCCTTATGTAAATTGTGTTGGAACTTATGACCAATTAATCATAAATAAATGGTCATTTAACAGCATTCCAAAATTGAAGACTCTTTTTGCATTTCTTAACTGTCGTTGTCTCGAGTGTTGCATTGTCCATCATCATCTCCTCCCTTCCTATCAAATAAAAAGCAAGAAAACACGCGTTAGCTTTAGAAAGTGAAAGCTGATCACAAAATTTCTCCAACAAATCTTGCCATCTCCTAACTAGCTCCATCACTTGGATTCCAACATTTCTTACCAATCATTATTCTTTATTATTATTCTCACAATTCAAAACCCCCTTAGACTTATGAAACTATGGAATCAGATCCTACATATACACTAGAAATTAAAAATGATTATTATAATAAAGTATCGAAAGATAAAACGTGTTTCATTTCAGTATATACTTTCTATTTTTAACTATATTTTGATTTTGGTTACGCTCATCTACTTTACCATTATAGTTTGTGGGTGAAATTCAAAAAATTTAAAACGCTCTCTTTTAGTATTACTCGACCAGTTTACACTTGAAAACTTCTATTTTTAATTATTCTCATCGTTCTATTTTGCTTTCCAATTTATTAAATTGGCGATACTTAATATGAGAATGCAAATTAATTATAATATATTTAACCTCTAATCACAATGTACCTCCATGCAAGTTTCAAGAAAATCATTGAAATTATGTTATAAACTTAAATAAAAAAAAATGATAATAAGCCCTAATCAGATATAATCAGATCGATTCAAAACTTATAAAATTTACCCAAAGCACAAGAAATTAAAAAGAAAAGAAGAAAAAAAATTGAAACTGAAATAGATGGAGCCTAGTTTTGAAATACAGGCTAAGAGAATCGACGGTGAACAGTGTTTTTGTTGACAAATTTACGCTGAAATTTATTCCACAACACCAAAGTGTTTTTTTAACACCAAAAAAAATAAATAAGATTAGACAGCTAAGCTTCAACCATTAGCACAAGTTTGTATGCTCGATTCCATTCACTCCAATAAAATGATTTTTATAAAAATTCTATTTTATTATTATAAAATTGCAATTTATCTGTTTTATATTATATATATATGCGGGGAGTGTATTATGTTGGCCTTGACTCAAAAATCAGAGATAATTTATGGAAAAACATGAAAAAAAGAAAAAAATGTGGATGAATTTTATTTATTGTTAACAATTATTACAAAACTCTATGAAAACTGAATTATCTCTCTAAACAATGAAATCTACCAGCTCTATTTATAAGAAAAAACTAGGATAGATAAACAAAGAAAACAAGTTAATATAGGATATATCTATATCTTCCTAATTGAATTAGATTCCTATCCAAACTAAATATTAAAATCAAATCTTTCTAAAATCAAGGAGTAAATCTTCAACATTCTTCCCCCAACTCCTTGACTGGTTCGAGCCTTCAAGGTCTCTGACTCTGAGCAAATATCGCATCACTACCAATCTTGGTGCCGATAAGGCTTTTGTTAGTGCAACGACTATTTACCCATCGGTTCGAATGAACTCCACCTCAATCTGACCTGCTTCGACACATTCTCGAATTAAGTGATACCTCATGTCGATGTGCTTGCTTCGACCATGGAACACTAGGTTCTTCATTAGTGCAAGTGTAGACTTGTTATCGATGAAAAGCTTCACTGTATTCTATCTCGAACCAGTCAGTTCAAATAACAATGCTTTCAACCAAAGTGCTTCACATGCTGCTACTACTCATGATGCCATGAAATCTGCTTCGCATGTTAAAAGTACTAATGTCTTCTTCTTATGCGAGTTCCACGAGACCAGACAATCATTGATGTAGAATGCCATGCCTCTTGTGCTCTTTCGATCATCTAGGTCTCGTACAAGATCACTGTTAGAATAACTCATTATCTCTTCATCACCTCCTCCTTCTTGAAACACTAATTTGAAGTGTATAGTGCATAGAAGGTATCGTAGCAACTGTTTTATTTCCTTGTGATGCATCTCAATAGGTCTCTCAATGAATCTGTTGGCACCTCCAATTGCATAGGAAAAATCCGACCTTGTGTGGAGAAGATAGCGTAGAGAGCCGATGACTCTCCGATATCCTGTTTCATCGACTAGTTGTCCTTCAAGATCTTTGTGGATTTGAGCCTTTGGATCCATTAGTATTTTGGTAGAGTTACAATCAAGCATCCCAAATTGGGTCAACACCTTCTTGGCATAAGTTGAATGCTTGATCGAAATCCTGAATTGAGTCACCTCGATCCCAATGTAGTAAGATAGCAATTCAAGATCACTCATCTCGAATTCTCCCATCATCTGTTTCTTAAAGACTCCGACTGCCTTCGGATCTTCACATGTCATAATAAGACCATCCACATAAACACCAACTATTAATCTTGAGTCAGTGCTGCCTCTTGTGTACACGGCTTCCTCTTGTGTTCATCTCGTGAAACCCATCTGTTTCAGACTTTGATCGAGCTTCATATTCCAAGCTCGAGGTTCTTGTCGAATGCCCTAAAGTGCCTTCTTTAAATTCAACACCATGTGCTCTTTTCCTATGACACACGTACACCTCCTCTCGAGCTCCCCATTTAGAATTGTAGACTTGACATCGAGATGGTATACTTGTCATCCTTGATTAGTTGTCAAGCAAGGATGACTCGAATTGTGTTTATTCGAGCAACTGGTGTGAAGATTTCATCGAAGTCAATGCCTTGTCGTTGCACATAGCCCTTCGCCACCAAATGAGCCCTGTGCAGGTTACTTCTCCGCCGGAGTTCTTTTTCAACTTGAATACCCATTTCAGTCCAATCTCTTTGTGTGCGACAAACAGTAGTACGAGTGACCAAGTCTCGCTCTTCTCAATGGTCTTAATTTCTTTTGTCATTGCCTCTTCCCATTCAGGATGTCCGACAGCTTCATTGTAGCAAGACGGCTCCTTCATCTCTATGAACAAAGCTTTCTTGAAATTCTCATTGAAATCGACTTGGGAAGCTTCTGCCATTATCTCTGACATGCCCCTGTATCGAACAGGTCCATTATTACGCCCAATATGTCCACCTGACCATGGAGTAGGTAGACCATTACTTTGATCTACTATTATAGCAATTGGTTTGATCTGCGGAGTATTTGAAGTAGTCTGTTTGAATTCATCCGTAGCAACATGCTCCCTTGTTGAGCCTCTCTCGAACAGGGTCGTCCAAAAATCAACTTGCTCGTGATTGACCTCTTTGAACACTTCGCAGGACTAACTACCATATTCAAAACAAGCAATTAAGTTAACTCCTTCATCCACCTCGAAGAACCTCCACTTATCTCGATTGTCTAAGAACCAAATATCATCAAGTTTCTCGAGTTGTTTTGGCTTCTCTTTTGAAAATGCCAAAATTAGAGTTGGCTTGATATTATAAGCGTGAGCGAGGTGAGCTTTCTCGTTCTTCCTTGCCACTCAATATTGAGTCGAGTAGTGTCCCATCTCGTTCTAACTGTAACAACAAATGTGACTTTTATATCTCTTTAAGGAGGTGCTCTTCGGCCACCTTTCCCTCGGCCTTTGCCTCAAACTCTGTCTCTATGTCCACAATTCCCACCATCTGCGGAAAACCTTTTTGACTGAGAATATGATTACTCCATGCCGCCTCTTCTGCATTAGGCTTCCCACTCCTCCTGAGTAAGAAGAACCTGGTCTTCTTTCCTCCATGCATTCGCACTCTTCTTGTGCGTGCGCTCCTCGAAAGTTTTAAGCCTTCCAACTGCATCTTCGAAGGCGAGCTCTTTGAGATTGAAGAACTGTTCGATGTCGGCCACCATACTGATGAATCTATCAGGCACTGTGTGAAACATCTTCTTCACTAGCATTAAGTCACTGAGGGTTCCTCCAAGGTTCGAGTACGCCACACACATTGTAGTGAGTTAAACTGCATATTGATCAAGTGACTCGATTTCCTTCATATACATTGAATCAAACTCGCTCTTCAATGTTTGTAGTATTGCGTTCTTCACTCGATCTATCCTAATGAATCTAGTTTTGAGGCAATCCCGAACATCCTTCAATGTCTTTTTTCTAGCATCCTATATGAGAAGATCTTCTGGAAGCAGCTGCAAGAGGTGCGATCTTGCCATCTTGTCGAGTCGGGCGTCCACCTATGCGTCTGTGGTTATTCAACCGCTTCCCATACTCATTGATCTTCCATCACGACTTGCACATGATTGTTGAGCTGCTAAATGTAACAGGACAATGTGAAAGTATGCACAATCGAACAAGTTGTAAAATCAGTAAGATCAGATATCGTACCGAAGAGAGTGTCTAATAAGTCGTGCACACAATATTGCTTGCAAATATTTTATATTTTAAATATACTAACATGAACTAAAATAACAAGAAAAAAATGGGCATCAAAGTGCAGAAACATAACACAATATAAATCATGAAAATCACCAAGAAAAGTAATTAATCGAATGGAATGATACATTTGGGTTGTGGGTACTAAGTCTATCCCGTCACTCATGCTCAAGCATTACTCTAGCATCAAATCTGACCATCAACTTTTCACAATTACTAAATGCATCCAGTTGACACACAGACACCCACAAAATCATATGTATATGCTTAGTGTAGATGAAAAACACGTCATTCAAGACCAGGTTGTTAAAAATGGATATTAGCTATCATATCTCTACGTATAGCTAACACTATAACCTCAAATTTCTCTTTTTATGTTCGACCTCCCAACCTAAATATGGATGAAACAGTTGTGTAGGTGATCAATAGACATAAACAAATCAAGCTAGAAATAGGTTCATATTGGGTAAAAATAGGAGTAGAGATCCAAAATAAAAGAAACCCACAAACCCAAATGCAAATCAGGTTTAGCTCATGCCTAAAATCAGAAAATAAATAAGAAAAACTATGTTCCAGTTGTCTAGCATTCTATTGGCTAAAATCATGAATTGAAGATACAAGAGAATCAACAACACTCTGTCGAGCCGTTGTTGTTCTTCTCATTCTTCCTCTCCGCTTTGCCTCCCAGAATTTGCCTTCTCCAGATGTGGCTTGCAGAGAAAGAATTGAAATCCCCCCTTTTGTTGTTCTCTTTCCTCCTTTTATGCCCTACTTTCTCCAACAAAATGTGTGCTCCCTTTTCTGCCCATGTGTGTTGTCACTAAAATTCAAGTGACACCTGTAACCAGTAAAAGCACTGAAAAACAAAAGTATTTTTGTGTCATAAAATGGTCCCCCCTAGTACACTCTCTCAGCTCCCAGTGAATGTCATTCCGATGCTCTAGCATTACATTCAGCAGATTACTCTTTCATTTCTTTGGCTCAAATCTTGGTTAATATCATTCTTTTTTCCTTGCAAAACAACTAAAAACTACAAAACACAACTATACAAGACACACAAGTAAACAAAGATAAATACAACACAGTAATAACCTAAAAAGATCTAGAAAGACTCAAAAGAACATAAAAGACACCAAAAAAACTAAAATAATAACTATATAGGGAGTTATCACCCCCAAACTTATGTTGTTGCTTGTCCTCAATCAACAAAGACATAAACAAAAGACAAAAACACAAACAAACAATAGGGCATAAGCCCTTATGAGATAGTCAAGTTTAGCCTAGGCAACATCTCATCATGCCCTTAACAAAATTGTAAGAAGAAAGACTTAACAAAATAGTCCCTGATCAACATGAAATTGTTAAAAACAGATCTCATCGGTTTAACAAAGCATCTCAATCAAACTTGAAGTCCCAAGTTCCAAAAACAAAGATGCTCCAACACCAAGCTAGCACAACTTTTCAACCTGATTCAAGCAATTTCAGCAAGCTTAGTGATCATTAATGTTACTTACTTTTACTCCAACTTGACCTTAATGTCTTCTCCACTAATGAAATGTGTGCCACTCACAGATCGAAAGGACGTTAAGGCTTGTAACATAAGACTAGGGTTAAGAATGAGTAAATATGGTCAAAGTGACTATAATTCAACTATCTTAATTTAGGACTTATTCTAAACTGCAACATAAACATATGAGAAAGGCACACACTCCGAAAAGATTAAAAAAAACAGTTTTTCATTTTTTTAAAACTTTTTTTTTCATTTTTTTTCCATAATTTTTTTCTTTTTTTAATTTCTTTTTTTTTTACAGAATACATAACTTTGGCTTTTCAACAGTTTCAGCCATACAACTCATGCCACTGCAATGCTTCAACATTGATCATTCTAACAAAACATAAAACACAATGACTACAACATGTAAATGCGTGCGTGTGTGCCCCCAAACTTTAAACAAACATTATCCTCAACATTTTAGAAGAGTCAAAGATACTCCTGGATAAGGGTGAGTGTATAGATAATTGGCTAAGCATGTAGGGGAAAATGAAAGAAGTGACATAAGACACAAAGAAAGGTGCAAAGACAACTTCTGAATTAAATGAAATTGTAGAAGGCTCAAATATATGAAAGATGACCTAAATCATTTCTACAAGTGACACAAATCCTAATTTCGCCTCAAATTTGCAATCAGCCAAGTAAGAGGTAACTATTTCACACATCTCACCAATCAAAATAGCTCAAATACTGCCCAATCATTGAACTGTGCTCGCGGTGCATCTGCTGCTACCAAAGTCAAGTTTTCTCAACGAATAATTTTTGGCATTCAACCTTGGCTCTAAATACCACTTCTTGGCCCTTTCGACCCAAACATCATAAACAATCGATGGAAAAACACGAAGAAAGAAGGAGAAAAATATGAATGAATTTTATGAATTTTATTTATTGTAAATAATTATTACAAAACTCTGTGAAAACTGAATCATCTGCTCTCTAAACAATGAAATCTACTACCACTATTTATAAGGAAAACTAGGATAGATAAACATGAAAAATAAGATAATTTAGGATAGATCTATATCTTCATAATTGAATTAGATTTTATATCCAAACTTGACAAGGAAATCAAATCTTTTTAAAATCAAGGAGTAAATCTTAATCATATTGAATATCTAATATTATTGAGTAGTCTCCTGTCAAAAATATATTTTTGTGAGATAGTGAAGCATTAAGAGAATCCCGACCAGAATACGATTTTGTACATAGCACATTCTGATCAAAATGCACTAAATTTCGATTGGAATTATGTCATTCCGATCGAATGTTCTATTTACAAATACGTATTCTGATTAGAATGTGCCAATATCTCAAAAAAATACCATCTCACAAATTATTGCTAATACTATTGAGTTGGTCTCCTGAGAGACGGTCTCACTATTTTTTTATTGTGAGACGGACCTTAATACATCATTTCAATAAGTTAAAATATCATTTCATTTTTAAAAATTACATTATTTGCAACAAAGAAATACATCATTTGTAATGAAGAAACACATTATTGTATTAAATTCGTTTCACAATAAAAATGGTGAGACATTATTTGCAATAAAGAAACACATCATTTTATTAAATTCGTCTCCCAATAAAAATGATGAGACCATCACATCTGAGAATTTATCAATACTATCTAATTAATGCGATAAAATCATATAATTAAATTTTATAATAGTAAGTGAAACCTCACATATAAAGAATTAACCAAACTTAGATAATGGCGTTTTCGATATTAATAGCAATCAGCTATTTATGATTTAAGAGTGAGTAAAAATTGATATGATATCCGAATCAACTCCAATTAAAATAACTAGTATAATCAATATTTTGTGATTGAATAGTGGTTAAATATTCCTATATATTTTAAATTATGCATATTTTTTAAAACTCTAACACAAATTAATCAATTTTTTTCAATTTAACTATTTTAAATTATGCAATTACAGGATAACCTTTTTTAGTGGAAGCAAATTGGTTGGATTTATCAAAACTTCATGTCATTAAATAAAATAAAATGTCTATTTTTTTTTATGATATAATTTGTGGAACAATAAAATATCATATCAATATCTTTTAAATTGTTTATAAAAAAATAATGTAAGAATTCTAAAATTCCAATTCACGTTGTTTTAAAGTGAACAGAACTTTAACCAATGGAAAGTACATTCCGGAAAAAAAAAAGAAAAAAAAGAATCTAGTGGAGGGCCATGTTGAAAAGTGTTTTTATTGACTATTTATACTGAAATTTCCTTGCACAACACCAAAACATCTACATTAGAAAGCTAAGCAACCATGAGCCCCCGTTTCATATAAATTGCGTAACTTTCTCCACAGAAATCGTATCTACACCCAAAAGCAGTAGCAGCAGCTAGCAATGGCAAACACCAAGAAACCCGAAGGGCTGTGCGAGAGAATCCACAGCGCAGTCAGCCCTTTCCGGCCCCGAGCTCGACGGATTTCCGATCAACCTCGGAGCTCGGTTTCTGTCACCAGCAACAAGAACCCGGTCGAAATCAGCTCCAAACCTGTTCATGTTCTGCACAGGTCCGAAACCGTCCCGGTCGAGCTTAAACATGCCCGGGTTCCAGCTCAGAACAACAAGATCGAACCGGGTGAGAGAGAGATCCTGATTGTCCGAGGCCAGAAGTTTGGGAAATCCGGTTCGAGAGGAGAAGATGCCGGTCAGCATGTTCATTTTGTGAAGGCCCGGTCTAAGAAGGAAGACGATCATCATCATGAAGGTAGGTTTTCTGATTATATCAGCAAGTTTAAGAACAGGATGATCAAAACTGCCTCGAATGCCGGCGTCAACGGTGGCGGAGGTGGAGGTGGAGGTGGAGGCGGGGGTGGAGATTCCGGGAGGAGGGATAGCTTTAATGATAAGGTCACGAGCTACATTGATCGAGCGAGAGTCAAGATTAGAACAACATCAAATGTTGGTGTTGATGATCAGAATAAGATCAAGAAAATTGAGAAATGAGTGAATTGAACATCAAATTAATTATTGGATGAATTTGTGATTTGTGATGATGATATATATACACGTAAAAATAAAAATGTGTGTGTGTTGTGGTTAAGACTTGAGAGACTTGGATTGTATTATATTTGATTTCTCTGTAATTAATGTTTTGAGTTATAATTAAATTTACTGTGTTTATGCACTTGGTTTATATTTCTTAGAGGGAGGGGTGTGACTTCCTATCTTTGAAGTTTGAAATCACAATCAATTGATAGCCAATAAAATATTTTAACTATATTTGCACTTTGAAGTCGGGATATAATATTTATTTTGTTTGATTCTGACAACTTTATTTTCATTGTTGGAGCTTATATTTCAATTTTTGACTTGTTACCATACCAAAACTAAGATGATTTAGCAGTAGTAATAATATAGTAAGAGCACTGTCCACTTGATTGTGATTTTTCATACATTAAAGATGTAATAATATAGGTGTCAATAATAAATTATATTGATATTTTGACGATTTTTATGTTGAAATTAATCAATTAGCAAAATGTAGTTTACTTATTACCATCTAAATGAACTAATTCAAGATTAGGTTTAAGTGGCCAAACAAGAACTTACAACAAATGGGAAATATAGATTCTAAGGATAAATTCTACAACAATTTCTATGCATGCACAACTTGATTCAATAATCAATTTTAATCTAAGTGTATTGAATGCCTAAAATTACCTTTTGGATTGGATTGATCAGGTTTAGATGTTCTATAAACTCTCAAAATATGTATAAATATATTATTAATAAATATTATATTTTAGCATAATAAATATTGTATTGTTGAATACATCTTTACTATACCGAAATACAACATTTGCATATATACTGTTAGGAACTGAGTTTCAGTTCACCTCCAAATTTGATGTTTTGATATGTCAAAACTTACTTCAGTATTATATTTCTAGAGTCTTTAAATGTAATACTTGTATAGGATTGATCGAGTTGTAATAGACTAGAAACTGAGCTGAAGTCGAGCGAACAGAGACTGAGTCTCTAAGGGGGAAATTGCTAGAAATCTGAAGACATAGCTCGATAGTCAAGAACCAAGTTTCTGTACTTGAAGAGAAGAAACCAAGAAACTTGAGGTTCTGATGACAAAGTGTTCGTGCTTGAAACTTATTAAGACCAGAAACTGAGTTTCCAGAAGTAAGATGGAAACTGAAACAGACTTTGGAAATGTCAGTTTTAGTTTCAATATGCCTGAAGCACGTGAAACATAAGTGTTCGAAGTCAGATTTGAGTCATCTCAAAGTAAAGTCAGCACGAGGAAACTCAAACTTGGATTCCTCAGACTCAAACTTAGTCTGACAAGAGCAGGTTGAAAGTACACTGCCAAAAGTAAAAGTAGACGGCACAGCAGAGCAGAGCAGGAAGAATGGCTTTGATTGAACGATCCAATCTTTGTCTCTAACGGCTGGTTCGATGTGCTTAATGAGCAGAAATTCGAATTGTCGAACAAGGCCTATAAATAGCTCAATGATTCAACTTGAAAAAGGTTACGAACTCTCAAGCAAGAATAAGCCAACACTCAGTCCAACTTTCTACTCAGTCTCTCTGAAATTCCGTGTTCTCTTTACACGAGACTTAAGTTTCAAACTTAAATTATTCATTTTCGTGCATCTATCTAAGTGCACGAGGCTGAAGTTATAAGCCGAAGCTATATCCTTGGTGAATATAACCTTCTAAAGTTAAATTCATAACAGTCAGTTCCTATTCTGGGAATCTGATTCCGACGGGCATAGCCAACCTTATTGAGTTCTGGGAAAAACGTGCAAACACCCAATAATCCAGGAAGAAGGCTGCGGGGTGCGTCCTCACTTCAACCTGAAGAAGGAGTAAGCTTACTAGGAGTTTCTAGGCGAGTGACGACAGCAGACCGAAGGACGGAGGTTTTCGACGGGTTGTCCAAAGATCGTGCGAAGGCTTGTAATACTAAAACTTAGTGGATTCCCGATTAAGTATGTAAGAGTGGACACAAGACTTTGATTCCGAACCACTATAAATATCCTATCTTATTTACTAACTTTCTTTAAGTTTATGCATCTAAGTTTCCATACTTACTTTGAAACCTTCAATACTTGGCTAAAATATTGAAACATATTACACTGAAACTTACTTAATACCTTCTGATATTAAACTGGCCTTTTATAAAACTGAAAATTGAGTCAAGTCAGTTTGCAGACCAAGTGCAAGACTTTAAACTTCCGCTGCAAATATTATTATTCTGATATCAGGACCAACAAGTGGTATCACACGCCAAGGTTCTTGCAGACCGACTGGTTGTGTTGAGTCACCAGATCTCTTTTCCTTACACTTGTGTGTTTCTTGTTTGATTTAGCTCAGGTATAAAGATGTCTCATGTCGCCAAGCTTCCAAAGTACTCCCTGGAGACTTACAACATTTGGAAGAAGAGGTCCTTAATCATGCTAAGGAACATACATCTAGAAATAGTGGATGTTATAAACAACAGACCAATCAAGATCGCAAAGGTCAATACTCAGCTCGGAGGAGGAGATGACCCAAAGATTGTTGATAACCCAGATGTTGAGTGGACCACATAGGATAAAACACGATTTCATTTTGATGCTATGGCCATGGAGATGATTCTACAATCCCTACCAGAGGCTCTGGTTATAGAATCCCTTGAATACGACAATGCAAATCATGTATGAGATTTTCTTATTACTTTTTATCCGGAAACAGATCAGATGAAGTGCAACAAACTTCAGATATGCATGGACAAGTACGAGTCCTTCCAGCTACTCCCCGGAGAGAACATCAAATCAATGCAAGCTCGCTTCAACGCCATCATATGCGAGCTGAGAAACCTTTGAAGAGAATATAAAGTTGTTGATCTGAATGCAAAAATACTCTCCAAGATGCCTAAGGAGGACTAGTTCGTTAAAGTTACCAGTCTGAAAGAGAAGGATCTGTCCAAGATGACCACAAATGATGTATTTGCCCAGCTGCAAGCCCACGAGTGGGACATCCAGATGGTAAACAGAAATGACGTAGTTCGTAGTGCAAGCTCACCTATCGAAGAAGATGTGGACTTCTTTGTAAAGAAAGACTTCAAGAGGAGACCACAAAAGCCGTATCAAGCTGAAAAATCATATGGTCAAACCTCTGCATCAAAGTCGGCCCCAACACCTTCTTACCCCCAGAAGAAAGAGGAAGAGAGCTCAATTGCTGAGCTTGAGGAACCAATGTGGAAGCTAACCAAGCTTCTGGAAAATGCCAAGGCCAAGTCTGAAGGTTCACAGGCAAGTGAACAAAAGTTCAGCGAGAGACGTCCAAAGGCATGCTTCGAGTGCAACTCTCCCAACCATCTTAAGTATAAATGCCCGCTGGTTTCTAAGGAGGAAAGTTAGAGCCTGAAAAGAGTTTTTGAAAAGAAGGCGTCCAGAGCGGTTGCCTGATCCACTAAAATTATAAATACATTACAATATAGTGGTCAAATATATTTTTAAAACTCAAAGATTGTCGAACCCACAGAGACTGTATAACAAATCTATTTTATGTAGTAGTAATAGTCTTCAAATCATAATTGTTTGAGTAATTTGAATATAGGGTTTTGATTTGGAATTTAAAGATAACAAAACAGGAATTTGAAGGTTTTTTAAAACAATAATTAAAGAGACATATTTCAGGGCAAATAAGCAACTATCAACATGAAAATTCATCAACTCAACAATGGGGAAAATTGTATTAAAGTGGGTTCAACTCCTTGATCGGCAATTAAAATCCTAGATTATTGACATATATCTATCTCCTCTCAGTCTCTAGAACACATGCTAATCAATCCCAATAATTGTCTAATTTAATCCTACAATCAATTCTTCCTTTTGAGACGAAAATAGATTATATTTAATTTCTCTTGTTGTTATCAATCTTCACCTTTCGGTTCTTCAATTAATAACTACAAAACTAGATTAGTTTCATCTCGCAATCCTTCATTAATTCTAGATGTAATTAAATAAAACCAGAAATTAAACAATGCTATTGAGTTGAATCATTTAAACGTGCATCAAGAAGATTATCAGAGCCCTAGAACCTGTTAGGGTTTCTAGCCACTAAATATGGATAAAAATAAAGTGCACATATTATTAAGATTCATGAATTAACTTACAAGTAATAGGAACCTTGAAGTCTTGAAAAAATCCAATGAAATTAAAGTCTGAAGAATGTAATTAAGGTCTAAATATGTTATTTTCGAGCCCTAC
>JAPKLW010002336.1:4793-40353 GCA_026898455.1 Plectranthus barbatus | reverse complement strand
TGATTTCAGTTTAATCAAAGAGATTGAATACATGAGAAAGCTCACTTAAAAGTTTTCTTTACAGTATACACCAACAGAGCCCTCATTGTGTCTTGCCTTCGGTCGACATCGACCCTCCATATTGATCGATATGCACCATGCCGATCGTCATGGAGGGTTTTGCTCGGGTTTTTAGCTTGTCTTCCATGTCGGTCGACATCCTCTGTGTCGATTGAAACAACAGCTTCGTCATTTCGGCTCTTTTTACCACTTGAGCACTTTTTAGCCTCAAAACCTGCAAAAACTCGCCATTACAAGCATAATATCCTCTATAATACACTCATGCAAGAAAATAACTCATAATTAAACCTAAATTAACTAAAACAATGGAGAAAAACATGGATAAGTGAGTGTAAATACGAGCTTATCAATCCCCCAAACTTAAATTCTTGATTGTCCTCAATTAATAGAAAAGAAAGAATAATAATCTCATGCAGTCGAAAGTGCAACGCCTCACAAGATTCTTCACAATTAAGGATAAAAAATTCACATCACACAAGCAATTTAAAAGAGATAAGATATTCATCAACCGCATAAGATTCACAGGGAAGTGTTTCGCTCATCACACATGTGGTTGCGTTTCAACGAAAGCACTCACAATATGTCTGAAGACATTTCTACCACAGGCTTGCAAATTTTCTAAAATCTCCACTGCTTGAATGTGCACACAAGTCAAGAATCAGAAATTATTTTGATTATGTTGTAATGTAGGCTAGTTATGAACGGTAGGGAAATATGGTCAAGTGGCTTAAAGTTAATTAAGTTGGCCAAATCAATAAATGCAAAACCACTCTAATTTTTTTCATCTGCCTTTTCTCCTCAAATTTATCGATCAAGTTCTTCATTTTTCTTCTCTTTTTTTTTTCATTTGTTCTTTTGAATCTCTTATGCTCTTATGAATGTTTTCTATTGTATAGGGAGCTTATGAGACTTCTAATTTCTCTTGAGCTAAACACACATCCATCTCCATTCACCACAAATCTCCATTCACCACAAATTTAATATTTCTTCTCCACATCACATTTATCGTCCATACAAATTCTACCTCAACTCATAGACAAGAAGAGACCCAAGCTTTTATTTACTCATGGACAAGAAGAGAAAATCAAGGATTCAAAGGTCAATCATGAACAATAGATTTTAATCTACCCCATATTCTCCACAACTCAAGACTTGAGTGCAACCAATACTTTTCTTAAGCTCATAGACAAGGAAAGAAATTTGTTCAGGCTCAAAGTAGCTAACTAGGAATAAATTTTAGTGTAGGTACAATGTTTAGGATATTGGGCTCAAAGATGACTTAAAATCATTTTCTACCCTTGTGCACACTATGCAGTCTTGAAACAGAAAAGAAGCAAGTTCTAGAGAAATAAAAACATACATGCGAATCTCACATCAAACAAAAATCAGGCTCAAACATTATGCAAGTGTACGTTTTAATTTAATCCTATCATGCGGTATTCTATATTCATAGGCAATCAACCACAATCAATCCGATTCAAACTCATCATCAATATTTCAACTCACATTCAGTCAGATCGATTCAAAACTCAATAGTTTTCTTCACACAATATCTATATTTTTTTTCTAGGTATAAATTTTAATGACAAAAAGCAGAATAAATAAAAAGGATAGAAACGTTCCAATTCTTGTCCACATCCCCCCAAACTTGTTTCGAAGTTGGAGAATAGAAATTTTTTTAAAATTAGATAAAAAGAGGAACAGTACCGTGAAGTTGATCTCATACACCAACTTTTTATCCTGTAGAGGGTTTAGAATTGTTCGATGTTGACTTTTTTGCTACTAGCACTCTGTGTCGATCGACGGGTGGCATGTCGGGTCCATACTGCCTCCCTTTTGCATCAACCATTAGACTATTCTGTCTTGAATGATAGCAGTGAGCTCATGGTGAGATGGTGTAATTGGCAATTTTGTCATATCATTCCCTTGGCCTCATTCAATGGCAGCTCAGTCATTTTTTTCTTCCTCGGTTACCTCCACTTCATCTTCAGAATCTTCGATGGAGGTTATCCGGTTGCACTCGGATTCCTAGCAATTTTTGTCGATTGCAAAGTTGATCTTTTCATCGTTTGCATGAAACGTGATCTCGCCAGTCCAACAATTGATCACGGCCTCTCTTGTATCTAAAAATTCCTATCCCAAGATGAGGGGCATGTTCACATCTTCTTTCATGTCGAGAACTACAAAATCTGCAAGAAAAATTAGATGACCCACACTAATAAGAACATCCTCAAGTATTCTTTTGGGGCGCGACACAGATCGGTCCGCCATCTACAGAGTAATTGTAGTTGGCCTCATCTCTCCAATGTTGAGACTCTTGAAGATGGAATAGGGCATCAGATTTATGTTGGGACCAATGTCGCACAACACCTTTTGGAACTCGATCCCCCCAATCTCAACTGGAATTGAGAAACAACCTTGATCACTTCTCTTGATTGAAATATGTTTCAAAAGGAGTAGGTTGCACTGCTCATGAAGCTTGACAGTAGAATTCTCCACAAATTGTCTTTTGCCGCTCATCAATTTCTAAAGATGCTTCATGTATCCCGGGATCTCTCTCAAGGCGTCAATCAATGGTAAGTTAATACTTACCTTTTTCAAATTCTCTAAGAACATCGAGAAATTGGAATCCTCCTTTTGTTTGGCAAATTTCTAAGGAAAGGGCATCAGAGGCGTTGGAACAACCTTGGAAGTGGAATCATTTAGTTGGAAATGCCTCTGTGTCATCCGGAATGCTTTTCTGTCACTCAACTTGGCATGTCGATCGACAAGCAGAGCGTCAATCGACACACTTGCCTCGACTGACGCCAGCCCACCTCGATCGATGTCTCTAGAATTGGCTCCTCACCACTCGACATATCCTCCATGTTGAGTCCTCTATATCGATTGATATATGGGATGTCGATCGAAAAAGAGGGCATTCCTGCGGGAATTTCCTCCTCTTCTCCCCGAAACTCATTTTGGGGCATCTCCGGGCCTTTGTAGCTCGTTCCAAACCTTAATTTGATGGTCTTACGCTCATTTTGATTCTTAGGATTTACTTTGGTGGTGCTGGGCAGCTTCCCGTGTTTGTGTTGCGTACCAAGTAAGGTAGCAATCTGACCGACTTGCGTTTTGATCATATGCACGTGCTTTCCTAGTCGGTGCACCTTAGTATTGACCCCCGCCACTTCTTGCTCAATTTTCCAACTTGCTAATCTGAAGCTTTGGGAATTTTGAAAGCACCTCGTCAAGACTGTCCTTCTTTTTCTCCACAATTTCACCATTCTTAACATCAAAACCAGGTGGAGGGAGTTCGGCACCTTCAGGCTAAGCATAAGAGAATCCCAGATGAGCTCTCGATGGGTAATCTTGGTAGCCACCACTTCTTTTCTGACATGGAATTTGGTAGCCTCCTCGGTTCATGTAGTTGACATCAGCAACGGGATCAACAGAAACATTAGAAGCATTAGATGTTAGCTTCTCCATCTCCCCTTGAGCTTTTCAATCTCCTCATTGAGGGTTTCATCATGTTCTTTCTTCTCTACTTCCTTGACTTGCAGTCGCCTCGAATTTGCCAACTTTTGAGTGTGCATGGTCATTTTCTTGAACAATTTGAGGGTTTTGTCTGCAGACTTGCTCAACACAGAACCTCCGGCTGCATTGTCCACTAATTATTTGGTTCTTTCATTTATCCCCCGGTAGAAGATATGGGCCTGCTCCAGGACAACTCCTCACTAGCTCATTGAATTTGCTCCACGCCTTGAACAAGGACTCATCAATCTTTTGGTGGAATTGTAGAATCTCCATCTTTTTCTGAATGATCACAAAATGTGGGAAGAAGGTGGAGAGGAACTCTGCTCAGATATCGTCCCAAGCACGGACGCTGTTGCAATCCAGGGCCATAAACCATGTCCGAGGCTGATCCTGAAGTGAGAAGGGAAACAGGCGATGACGGATCACGTCGTGGCTGACTCCATTTTGCTTGACAGTGTCACACACCTCCACAAACATCCTAAGGTGTGTGTATGGGTCCTCCACAGCTCGGCCACCAAATTGGTTCTGTTGAACCATCTGAATAAGATCGGTTTTGAGTTTAAAGTTATTGGCATTGATGCCAATAACAAATCCCTCATTACCGGGCTGCGGTCTATACCTCCTTGCCATGGTGTTGGGATCCTCATCATCGGAGTCCTCTTGGCGCAGCCTTTCTTGTTCTCGCTCTCTTTCTCTCCTTGCAACCTCGACTCTTCCTGCTTCTCTTTCTACCATCATCTGCTTGATCAGCTTCCTCATTTGATTCACCTCTTAGACCAAAAACATAGCACTCCTTGTTGTGATTTGAGTATCAAGGTCCTCCAAGGGTGGCAATTTTGGATCATCCTCCTTATTCTGATTGTTTGGTGCCTCCATATTGATGATAATGTTGTTTTTCATCTTGCTCTTCCTTCTACTGATTGTGACCTCGATTTCTGGGTCTAAAGCTTCGAGTGGTTTTCCCTGGGCGCTCGTGTTCATGCAGACCTGAGAACAGAGACATAATCCAAAACAGTCAGTGGCGTCGATTGACACAGGGTATGTCGATCGACTCAAAGGACCTGGCTATGTAAATCGACATGGAGTTTGTCGATTGATACAGAGGACAATTTTTTAAGAAAAAAAAACACACGCACACACACAAACATGAAAATAAGATAAAATAAAATAAAAACAATCCAATGATTATAAAATAAACTAGTAACCAAATAGAATCTAACAAGTCCCCCGCAGCGGCACCAATTTGATCCACTGTAAAATTACAGATAAATTAAAATATAGTGGTCAAATAAATTTTTAAAACCCAAAAGTTGTCAAACCCACAGAGATTGTATAACGAATGTATTTTATGTACTATTTATAGTTTCAAGTCATAATTGTTTGAGTAATTTGAAAATAGGGTTTTGATTTGGAATTTAAAGATAGCAAAACAGGAATTTAAAGGTTTTTGAAAACAATAATTAAAGAGACAGATTCCAGGGCAAATAAGCAACTATCAACATGCAAAGTCATCAACTTAGCAATGGGAAAAAGTAGATAAAAGTTCCTTGTTCGACAATTAAAATCCTAGATTATTAATATATTCCTATATCCTCTCGGTCTCAAGAACACATGCTAATCAATTCCAATAATTGTCTAATTTAATCCTGCAATCAATTCTTACTTTTTGAGACAGAAATAGATTATATTTAATTCCTCTTCATGTTATCAATTTTTACTTTTCGGTCCTTCAATTAATAACTACAAACCTAGATTATTTTCATCTCTCGATCCTTCATAATTCTAGATCTGATTAAATTGAAACAAAAAATTAGACCACACTATTGAGCTGAATCATTTAAACGTGCATCAAGAAGATTATCAGAGCCCTAGAACCTGCTAGGATTCTAGCCACTAAACATGGATAGAAATAAAGTGCACATATTATTAAAATTCATAAATTAACTTACAAGGAATAGAAACCTTGAAGTCTTGAAAAACTCCTATGAAACTAAAGTCTGAGGAATGTAATTGAGGTAAAAAAAAAAATGTTTTTTTAAGCCCTAAGGAGTAGTATTTATGAGGAGAAAATATATCTCAACAAGGTATTGGTCTAAATTATCAAAATCTTCCAAACTAGGCGAATTTGCCTTATCGAGCTTCGGTGTCGATGGACATACGAAGTGTCAATCGACATGGCCTTCATGTGTCGATCTCCTTGCTGACTAAAATTTTCTTGCCCCTAATGTTGATCGACATGGAATCCCATGTTCGGTTGACATCGACCCTCCATGTAGATCGACATGCACCACGTCGGTTGACATGGACATTTTTGCTCAGGTTTTTGGCTTGTCTTCCACATCGGTCGGCATCCCGTGTGTCGACCAAAATAGTAGCTTCATCATTCCGACTCTTTTCACCACTTGACCAATTTTTAGCCTCAAAACCTGCAAAAACTCACCATTGGCAGCATAATATAACACACTCATGCCAGAAAATAACTAATAACTAAACCTAAATTAACTAAAATAATGGAGAAAAATATGGATAAGTGAGTTTAAATACGAGCTTATCATTGCCAAGGCCTTGTTTTCAAGAATTGATGTTCCAGATATGTCAGACAACTATGATGGCTACTACAGCTCTAATGATGAGGCCGAGCAACAAGCGCTCCTGGTACTAATGGCCAAACTTGGTGAGGATGCATCGGATGCTGAAGAAGAAGAACCAGAAAGTGGGACATATAACTTAGTAATTACTTCTAACTCAGTTTCTAGTTCTCCTGCATGCGTGGAAGATGACACTGAATCCATTTGCTCATATTCAGAAGATGTCTCTCTAGAATTACTTGCCAAAGAGTTTTCAAAGTTTTATAAACTCAAAAATGACTTAGTTGGAGAAAATTCTTCATTGAAACTTGATGTTTCAAAACTGACCAAGGAGATCGAAGGATCGAGGTCACTCAGTGAAGAACTGACTAACCTAAAGGAAGAACACTCTACCTGACTAAAAAATTTTCTAAATCTTTCAGAAGAGTGTGATTCCTTGAAACTGAAAGTTACTAGTGATAAAAAACTAATTTGTTCACTTTATTCTAGCTCTAGAAAAATTTTGAAGGCCATGAGCATCCAAAGAGATCCATCTGCAACCAGGGCTAGGATTTTTAGAAAACTTTTTGAGCAATCTTGCATCAACTTCTGAAAGTGGAAAGGTCTCTGACCATCATTTTAAAAGGAATTCCAGTTTAGAAGTTAAGTTGCTAGGCAAAGGAGTAGTCAGCTCTGAGGATAAACATGAAATAAAGCCTTATATGCCTAAAAAGTGGGTGAAACAATATGTTCCCTATGTGAGGAAACCCACTTCAGCAACCATAACTGAGTTTCGTAAGAAGTCAATTTTGTGTCCGAATTCCAGAAATTTGAGGTCCTACAATCATAATTCATATGAAAGGAGAACTAATACAAGGAAGAGGGACACTTACTCGAAGTCTGAGCCCAACCAGTTTTCTTCAAGTGCCAGGGATACTAAACACCCCAGACTTGGTTTCCGAGATTCAAATAGAAACGTAGTTTCCAGGAAATAAGTTTCGTGAAACTCAATTTCAAGTAAGAATTTACACACACCCACCATTCCTTCCCATATGCATCCAAATAGCATACATTATTACAGAAGAAGAGTAAGGTGGAGAAGCTTTCACCTAAGCTTAAGGTGAAACAAGTTTGGATTCCTAAGCAATGGATCCTAAAGACTAACTTTGCAAGATCCGTAGAAGCTTGGATACCTAGTGTCTAACTTCTTTTATTTTGCAGGTACAGGGTCACCAGAGTCAGCTCAAGAAGAAGAAAAGAGCATGGATTTTGGATAGTGGGTGCTCAGCTCACATGACTGGAGAGAAGGACTTACTTTCGCAATTGGAAATGGCGAGAGGACCCCCTGATATTTTTTGGAGATTATTCCAAGGGGAGAGTCATAGCCAAAGGATGCAATGAATGGAATCACTTTCAAGGACGTGTACCTGGTCACCAACCTCAACTACAACTTGTTGAGTGTAAGTTAGCTTATCCAGAGTGGATACAAGGTGACCTTTGCCGAAGTTGAGTGCTTAATAAAAGACAAAGATTCCAAGGAAATCATCCTCAAATGAATCATGAAAGGAAGCTTATACGTTGTGGATTGGGAGAGCGGCCAAGCTGACACTTGCCTTTTCGCAACAAGCTCACCCCAAGAAGGAACCAATTGGTTGTGGCACTAGAGGGAAAGCCACCTGAACTTCCAAACGATCGAACACCTGGCCAAGCAAAAATTGGTGGAAGGACTTCCACAAATTGGGTTTAAGAAAGAAGGGTGCAGAGCGTGCAAGAAGACATTGAAAAACTTGAAATGCTGAAGTTAAGATTCGGACCTTGAAACTTGAAATGTCCAAAGTTGAGATGCCCAAATCGAAGATACCACAGCCAAGACTCCTCCTTATAGCACATCTTGAGACATTTTTCAACTTCATCTTGAATGTTTAGAACAAACATCTGTTTCTTGACATTGGGACCTTAATGATAAAGTTGTTAGATTAGTCTCTTATGGAAAGGTTATTATCCTTCAATAGTATATCATAACCTTTCTCTAAGAGTTGTCCTAGACTCTAGATGGTACTCCTCATACTTGGCACATATTAAACATTGGAAATGAATTGATGATCTCCATTCTTTAGAAGAATCAGAATGTTACATTTGTCTTTACTTCCACCTTTGATTCATCTCCGAAGGCTACCTTCCCATTCATGGATTCGTCAAGCTGCGTAAACATGATTTTTTGTCCACACATGTGGTTGCTTGCACCTCTGAGGTACCTTTGTTGGCTCCCACCTCTTTCATTGTCTTTTTATGCCAACAATAATGTTTCATCTTCTTCACTCCTTCCTTCAAGATATTTTGCTTTCTCTTCAACTTTATTGTTAGGAGCTCTACATTAGAGGCGTAATGTCCAAACGTTTTAATTGTTACATTTAACGCGTGATTTCTCGTACCTTGGTTTTGGGTTTCCTCTCTCACGACCTCTTGATGAGTTTTCTCCTCTTTGGTTGTTGTCACCATTTGACCTCCAACTTCATCCCCATTCATGTCCACTAGCTTGTCTTTGTTGACTTTGGCCAACTACCTCTTTAGTTGAGCTAACTCGCATCTTGATTACTTTCTCTACAATATCTTCTTTCTTTTTTTTCTTTTATTCATAAGCTTGCAATGACCCAAGAAGTTGCTCTATAAACATGTACTCTAAATCTTTTGTTTCTTCCATTACAGTGACAATATGCTCAAATTTTGATTCTAAAGATCTAATAATCTTCTCCATGATTCGTACATCATCAAACTTCTCCCCATTTCTTTTCAAATTTTTTGTGACTACCAAAAGTCTAGAGAAGTAATCAGAGACTAATTCTCCTTCTTTCATTTGCAAAGCTTCAAATTCTTCTCTTAGAGTTTGTATATGTACTTTTTTTACTTGATCGGCTCCCTTGTAGGAGTTTCGAAGCTCTCCCATGCATTTTTGGCAGAATCCGCTTCCACGATCTTCTCAAATGTATCCTCATCTAATCCTTGACAGATTAGACATAGATATTTTTTGTCTTTCTTCCTTGAGTCTCTCAAACTCTCCTTTTGAGTTTGAGATAGACCATTTTCATCATTTGGTTCGGCATGCCTATTATCGTCTATTTCCCACACATCCTGTGCTCCAAGGAGTGACATTATCCTTAGACTTCAATTATCATAGTTTCTCTTTGTGAGCAATGGGGGCACCATTATTTGTCATCTCTTGAGAGGATGTTATGGCTCTTGATACCACTTTATTGGAAAGTAGAGGGTTTGATGGTGGAGAAATATTTAGAAATTTGGGAGGAAATAGGAGACTATTTTGTGTTTGGAGAATACTTATGAATTTTCTACTTGATTGATTCAAATGAGAGATTACAACTCCTATTTATAATAGTAGTAAACGGCTACAATTTAACTACTCCTAATTTGATCTAATAACTATAATGAATTATATAAGATATGATGTATCTAATCATATCTATCATATCTTCTAAATATTCTGTGGAGTTTTCTAGAATATTTTATACTTGGGCTATAGGCTTAATAGAAATTTATTTAAGCCTAAACTATATAAACCTAATCAAGTTTATATTTTCAAAAGTTTGTTATTCTGTATCAAATGAGTTAGTATGACAACATAACCGCTTTAGTAGAAACCATCTACGACTTCGAGTGAGATTTTTGCACTTCAATAAATTAGTTATGGAGGAGATTTGGCAAATTTCGGATGTGATAGGCATGTTGAATGTTGGACTATCACTTATTTATTTACTTAAAAACTACAAGTTCTGAGGGTTGAGTTTCAACCTTGTGCATTTTCAATAGTTAACTTAGAAATGATGTATTTTTTTATTTTTCTATGAAGTATTTTTTTTTATTACTATCTATGCAGTATTAATTTAGTATATATGATGTAATTTTTATATAATAATCAAATACATCATTTTCACTTAAATGTATATGAAATACTCAAATGATGTACTTTGTCTATTAGAATGATGCATGAATTTTGATTCCAATTTCCTCCTCGGGTCTCTATAAAACAGAATGAAAAACCCAGGTGGAAGCACAACACAAAAGGAGAGAGGAAAGACCCGGAGGCCATAGACCGGAGATCGGAGATGTCCAATTCAATTGAATCACTGTCCCAGCAAGGGGATTAGGAGGAGGAAGTTGAGTAGAGGAAAGTTTTGTTTAAGTAAATGTTGTATTTAATTTTTATAATGTAAATGATGTATTTTTGTTTAATAAATATGCAATTTGTCTTTATTAGTAAATAATGTATCTAGTTTTTATCTAGTAAATGGTGTATATTTATTCACCAAATGATGTATCTTTCTTTAGTAAATGCTGTATTTAGTTTTTTTATTCAGTAAATGGTGTATTTTTCTTCACTGAATGATTATTTAGTAAATGATGTATTTTTATTCATAAAATAATGTATTTATATTTATTAAATGATGTATTTTTCTTTACTAAATGATGTAATTCATTCTTTTAGTTTAAATGATGTATTTTTTACTGTAAATGATGTATTTAGCCTCTAACCTTTCAAAATCGGTCCCTATTCTTATTCAAACTTCATTGCTTGAAAATTCATGGTCGACTCATTCAAGAAGATGATAAAACAATTGACGCAACAACATTGTTCATTTTAATATAAGTTTTGTATCTTAAACAAAGTATACATACAACATACAAGAATTCGAGAAGCAAAAATGTTAGCCAACCATATTAATAGCCAATCCATCACTAAACATACACATGTCTGCTCTTAGTATCTCATTCAAATTTGTTTTTGAATCATGTGTTAATGAATTAATTTTCTCATGGTGATATTACGTTATGTTCGGATACACTTCAATTGTGCCGAGCAGTGTTTTGTTAATTGGATTTTGCATTCACCCTCTCATGGTAATGTTGCTCAAACCTCTCCTCATATGATATGATGTTGTAAGCGCACACTAAATGATTCAATAATTTAATTTGTAAATATAAATTATTTTCTGGCAAATGATGGAATCGCAAGATGTCAATATGGTATGACGTAAAGTAGCGTTGGTAGTGTAGTTAGTTATGTTGCAGTTCAACAGGGCTGCTTTCATCTATAAAAAAATGAGCGAAAGAGAAGAATGACTTATTATATAAAATGGAGCATGTGAAATCCGTCTCACACAATTTTGTGAGAGACGATCTCTCACAAAACCAACTCATCCAAATAATTATTAAAAAAATTAATGTTATTTTTATTTAAAACATATGGGAAATTAAGTTGTTTTTCATTTAAAATAAAATAAATGAAAATAAACTTTATTTAAATGATTGGTCCATCAGTAGTTCGATATTCAACTTGAAAAATAGTAATAACTTTTGTGCGAGGTATTAACACAGTGATGATCACATTTATCAAAGCTATACAATTATAACATGTAGACCACAATTAAGTAAGAACATATGTACCCGTCCGCTAAATCATAACTTGTGTAGCTCATTGGCTAATAATATATAGTTGTACATGCATAGAAGCATATATGTATCACACATAAATCCCCCACTTGAAAATCATACAACTTAGTTAGTTCTACACACCGCCTAAATCATAATAATCACAATATACTACCATGAATAAATAAATAATAATCATCTATTAATATACTAAAACGAAAACATAAACAACTATAGTCCAAGTGGGAAAAAGCCGACTCATTTTCCTTTCTATGCATGCTTTTCAAATCATTTTCTAAGGAAAAAATTGACATAGGCAAGTCCAAATTAAAATCCTAATATTTAAAATACTCACCATTTCAAAAGTAATATGCAAAACACTATTTTGTACAAGAAATTTGCACAGCATACCACTTTTTTTTTTTTGGTGCATTCCCAAAATTGTTTTAGAATTCAAAATTGATCTATAATAATATTTGTTTAGCTTTCAAAGTGAGTACTTGGTGCTTGAAAATAATAATATGATGAGATTTTTCGTTCTCACCAAAGTTCAATCTATGAATTATGCTCATCCTTTGTCTAGTCATATTCTGGAAGAGGCACAATATTTCAACGACAACACCGTTGCCATCAAAGCTCCAAAATCTTGCTTGAAAATAATAATATTGTTATTGTTGTTGTTAGGTTTTGAGTCATTCATTTAGGAGTGCTGGCTTAAATAGGCTTCACTAATATTTTTATTGTCTATGAAAATTCTTGTCAAAATCTGTCTCATCATCAAGTAGAGAATGAATGTTCCTGTTAAGAAGTTTTATGGAGTGGAGAGGGCTTTGTTTGCATTTTCTTTTTTGGTTTAAGACATTATATATCCACTCCAGAATTTGGTTTCATTATCCCATGAAATGTTGATCCATGACACATGTTCTTATCTTGCAGCAAGAACGCAATGTACGAAAGTTTGCTCAGCAATAAATAACAAGTCATTTGAGAAACCTTTTTCCCAAATCACTCCCGATCCATTTATAGTTCTTCTCACCAACTACAATTTCATGCTCATAGATCATTGTCATAGACTAAGCCAGCCAAACCAATGAGGTATATATAAGGGTTAATAGTTAAGTCTCTATTCCAGTATATACAACAAAAGTGGTTCAATATTCTCATTCACAAAAACAAAATCCTCCATTTATTTTGTTCAATAATGTAATTGATATGTGCGTAAAATGATCTTTATTTTGATATTTGAGCATGTGTTTTTGCAGTCATTTTACTCTCATATCATATTCTTTTGTATTTCTTTTGTTGTGTTTTCGTGTTTTGTGTGTTTTGGATGGTGTAGGTTAGGTTTTGGGCATAATTCGACATTTTCGGCTAAGTTTGGAGGAAAATAGCCCGATCCTGCAAAGATCGGTCCATCTGGGCATTTCAAAGAATTTTTTTGGTCGATCCTGTAGATTTTGGTCGATCCGAGCACTTCAGAGGTAGATTCTGGCTGATCCAGCAATGCTCGACCGATCTGCCATTTCAGAGGCAGATTTCGGTTGAGCCTTTCTCTTCTCGACCTATTCATGTCGGGCTGAGTGATGATTTCTCTATTTCTGGACATCTCGGGCGATCTCATGTCATCCTGGGCAATCCGAGGCTCTGCTAGCTCAGTATAAAAGGGGGAAAACGGTTATTTTTAGATCTTTTGTCAAATCTACACAAAATACACTTAGATTCTCTCTACGATTTCAATTTCCATCACCTTCCAAAGCTCACCCAAGGTGTCAAGGAGATAAATCAACATTGCTTGGTGAAGAATCGAAGGATCCAACCGTATATCAAGACCAAATACTAAGTTTAGGGAAGAAATCTCTTCTTCCATCCTTTGTAATGGTTTGCTTTCAATTTCAAATTGTAATGAACCAAACATTAGGTATGATGTTCTAAACTATCTTTGGATGTTGATTTGAATAAGAATGTGTGAAAATTAGGTTGAAATGTGTATGTTGACTTCCCTATATGTGATTGAATCATGCTAGATCCTATTCAATTCACCTAGGTGTATGTAAAGAGCTAGCTAAGGTGATAATTGACGTGATTATTACAGCCAATACGCATATAGGAACGTCGTGAATAGCATGAATTCTTGTGTTCCTCGATCCAATCCATGTGTGGAGGATGGGCATAGGACTATGATTTACGTGCCATAGGGAGTGAGATTAGAAACCGATAACGTAGCTATTTGAGGTTTTTAATGTCATCTACGGTCAATTCGCCGTGATACGGGATTGGCTAGTGTAGGGTAATAGTCCATCCATATAGGGATTAAATTATTTGCATCTAAGTTCAACCTAATTGGAACACATTTGCATTCTCATCAACATCCATTCTATCTCCATTGAGTTTTTTGAGTCTTGTTCTACCAAGTTGTTATAGAAATTGAAGAATTGCTTTTAATTTCCTTACATTGAATGATGAATGTATTTTTTGCTTTATATGTTGTTTCTAGTTAGTTTGAATTCAATTTTTAGAAAATTAGATCAAGCACAACGACTTTGCATTTCCCTAGTTATAAGAATCAGCACAACTAGATAGTACTCCTTAGGGCGAAGCAAGTAAGTTCCTTGGATTGATTTTTATTACTTGATAGACCTTCGATTTGAGCAATCAATTTTATCGACATCAAGTTTTTGGCGCCGTTGTTGGGGAACTTAATTAGTAGGTCTTTGGATATTATAGAAAGTGTGGATATTGTAGGCTAGGTGTTTGATAAATTGTCTATAGAATTGTTTACTCTTGTTTGTAATTTGTTTTTATCTTGTTGTTGGATTTTTGTGTATTTTGTTTGAAAAATTGTTTGTTTGAATTATAGGTGGTTTATGTTAACTAGATCAAAGGCTCGTTTGATTGAAGAACAAAGGTTTCGAAAAATGTGTGAAGGAATTGAAGTTGAATTGGGAATGGAAAACCGACAAGATATGGAAGGATTGAAGAGTTGGAAAAAAAATTGGAACTCATGAAAGCTATAATGAATGGAAGATATGAACCGAGAATGCCGCTTTAAAATTTATTTAGATCATATATTGGAGAGAACATAGTAGTGAACAATTAAGAACAATTGAATGTTGCAAACACAAACTAATCTTCCTAGTGATGGTCAATTCACTCTTATATAACTAATCCCCTTAGCACCAGTGAATTAGTCGTTGATGAGTTAAGTTCATCAAACCGTTACTCTATCTAATCAAAATACACTCCCAAACGAACATGGATACTTAACCTATATGCTTCCTCCACACAAGGATTGGATTGAGACATACATAAGAACTTGCTAATCACGACGTTTTAATCCGCATATTGGCTGCAATCTCACTGTCAAATATCAAGCAATTGACTCTTATTTACATTAATTGAATAGGAATAAGATCTAGCATGTCTTAATCAACAAGGAAGAGGTAAACAAGCAATCAATTGATCATAATCACTCACCACTTCATTCAATCCAATATCCAAATGAAATCTAGCTACTCATACCTTGAATTTTGTTCAATTGATTACAAAAAAAAAAAAGCAAATCAATTACAAGGAAGGAATACGATTTAAATTTCCCCCAATGTGGTTGATTTGGCCTTGATCTTCTCTTGGATGTTCATATCTTCACCCAATTTGATGGAATTGGATTTGGATCCACCTTAATTGATGTTTGGGAAGAGTGGGAATTGTTTTTGAAGTGATTAACCATCTTCCAATGGCTAAATGCTCTTATCAAATTTGTTTCTCCACTATTTATAGTAAGTGGATAGACTTAGATCTCGCTCGGGACCAATCCGTCTTGCCCAGGATTTGCCAAAACTCAGAAACCGCCAAAAATATATGCCAGATCTCGCTCAGGACCAGGGAGTCTAGACCAAAATTTGCCTCTGTAAGGCAGATCTTAGCCGAGCTCTACAGGGTTCAGTCAATATCTGCTTTACAGAGGCAAATCTAAACCGAACCCAGACAGGTCTGGGTCGGGATTTGGCTCTATTTCACCCCTGTTACTCGTCTCTCTCCATCCGGGTTGAGATTTCCTTGGCTTGTGCAAATATGGGTTGAAATTTCACCAAAAGTTGGCAAAACTTGAAGGTTTATGCTCATTTGCTCACCTACACAATGTCAACACAACAAAAACAAACAAAAACTATGATATGTGGGTGAAGTAAACATAAATAAGCACTCAAATGCATCAATAACTTGGTCATTTCACACTCATATCATAATCTCCCAAATTTTTAACCTTTGATTATCCTCATTCAAAGCAAAGTAAAGAAATCATCCTACCTAGTGCAATACCTCATAGCTAATCATATTAATCCTAGCATGCCCCAATCAAACGAGATTATCACCTAAATTTGTGCAACGGTTAATGCAAGAGACTTAAACCTCTCAACAAGATAGATAAAATCAATGAAATTCACTCCCTTTCTTGTTTAGGGACCATTCACTCAAGCACGAGATATCAAGTTCGATTTCCATAGGCTTGCATCATATCTCACCACTATACTACAACGAGCTAAATTCTATAATCAATAAGGTCTTTAATTTGGTTAAAACGTGGTTCACTAAAGGTAGGTAGTTTTAGGCCGACGTGACTAAGCTCCTCAAAATCCCGAAACCCCCCAGCATTTGCTCAACACAACCAATCTCGAGGCTTATTCAACTTCACTTTCTTTTCTTTTTCTTTTTCACAATCCATCAATCTTTTCTCTCTTTGTTTTTTTTCGTTGGTGCCAATTTTTCTTGACTTGCACCATAATTCATTTCAACTCTTTTTGTTCTTTTCAACATTTCATTTTCTTTCTTTGCCTCAACAAGCGGGATTCAATTTCACCAAACAAATCAATTCCCATACCCACACTCACAACATTCGTATTCACCCTCATACACACATCCCCCAAACTTATTCCTAATTATATCTCAAAGAAATTCTTCAATTAAGCTCAATCATGGGGATTAACGATATGAGAGGCAAATAATGATCACATATAACACCTTATACCCCCAATGTGCAAGGTATGACTAGGAGTCGATGGCCTAATATAATTTTCTAGTCTAAAGTCCATGTCAATAGTTAGAGAACGGATGCAAGTTCTAGATTTGTCTCTCTCAATCTCGCCTCTCACAATCGAAAATGATATAATAATATCATAGCTCAATTCTCACGAATTTTGTCAAGTCTCAAACATTAACACACACAAAGCTCGACAATTCAAAAGTTTAACCTAAGCATGTTTCGATATCAATTATTCTGCCTTATCATAGGTTCAAATAGGAATCAAACTCCACTAGTTCATCAAGAGTAAATCTCATGTCTAGTTTGGGTTCAACATACAACACACAATCATGCAATCAACCTAAAACAACAACTATGCAATCGACAACTATAAACTAAATGGCAAGAGAAATGATAGAAAGTGTTACCCATCGGCATCCACGTGATCAAACCGCTCTTCATCGGCCTTATTGTACCTACTAAACACAAACACAAACACACCACCACTTTGAGCATAAATCATTTTCAACATAAGTGCATATCCACCAATTCAAAATTTCACTTCAAAATTACTTCCACAATTAATCTTCAACAAAATATGAGCATTTAAAAAAATAATTATTACCATCCAAACATCTTTCCACCAAACAATTCATCCCTAAATCAAATTAAATAATGTTCCACTAGCTCCACCATACATTCCACATGCCAATCATTCATCAACACATCCATCAACCAAATGTAAAATGAAATAAGCAATGAACCTCAAATCAAAATCATTCAATAAAAGATAAAACATTCAAGCATCCAACATTATCCAAAAGATTACAAATCCTAATCGAATCCAAATCCAAATTCTAAATGTAACAAATTCAATCACAAGGGGAAATACTACACAAACATAGTTAAATCATGAAAAGGTAAGGTAGATAGAAAAACATAGTAGCAAAGCATAACATAGTCCCAAATGGATAGAGTAGAGGATAAGAACAAGATACTCCCCTAAACTTAGTCCGAATGAACTAAGTTTTCTAGAGAGGTTGTCGGTAAGCATCGTCAAGCACTCTTTCATCCCCTAAATGGTGCACCCTGCAAAAAGACAATACAAACCATTAGCAACTCACAAGGAACACCATTATCCACTCAAAACCTAGCAAAGGCTCTTCTACTACACAACACAGATTGAAACTATCTAGACAAGAATTTAAAACTAAATAAAGAAAAATGGTCGGGTTTTGGGTTGCCTCCCAATAAGCGCTTTGGTTTACATCGGTAGCTAGACATCCTTACCATTTTCATCCATTGTAAAAAACCATGTAGATTTTGAATATACCTTTCTCCTTTGTTCGCACCTTTCTCGGAAGAAAGTCGTTCAACATGTTCTTCCTTATGCCCCTCTCATCCTTTCAATGAGGTTTGAATGTCTTGAAAAACTCCGATTGCAAGAATGGTGGTTCCTTCTTTGAAGTGCTCTCCATGGCCCCATCATAACTACTCTCCAATACAACATTTCCCCCAAGCACTTCATCGAGCTTATGCACCGTGTCAAGGACATGCATTTGCTCATACACTTCACACACTTCTTTTTTCTTCTCATTCACTTCAACAACTTCTTGAACAATAAGAGCTAACTCATTCTTCGACACTACCTCCATTGGCTTCACAAACTTTCCTTCACATGCCTTGTTTGTTACCAACATCTCATCTTCCACAAGACTTGCTAATGTCGGTATTGTTTTCATTTCTTCTAGCGAAGCCATCTCACTCTCACCCTTCTTCACTTTTTCTAAGATTTTCACCAACTCCTCGGTGCCTTCATTCGCCTCATTTTATTAAAGTAAAACTTCTCTTTCCTTCTTCGATTCTTCTTCTTGGACCTCCACTATATTTTCTTCCTTTCCTTCATCTACATTCTTCTTTTCCTCCGTATCATCATTCATACTTTCATCAATCATGCCACCACTCTTCTTTGGGTTTACTTCCATGTTGCTTGGGAATTATCCACCTTGGTGTTCCCTGCTTAATTGCTCCATAATATTGGACATTTGCATCTTTATCTCCATAAGCATCCTCTCATGCTTTTCAGGTTTCTTTTCCTATATTTCCCAAGATGTTCTCTCTTCTCCATATCCTTCATTATCATTGGTACCCCATTTACCATAATTATCAAATCTTTTGGGTGGGTTCCAAGTATGGTTTGAGCTAGCATATGGACTATGGGAATAGTATCCATTACTTAAGGGATAGTATGTGTTATTTTAGGAGTCAAAATTCCCCCATCGCTCTCCATATCCTTGATCAATGAACTCCACTTCCTCATGGAATCTTTCGTCCTTTATTCTAAAGCTAGCTTCTTCATATCCCCCACTTGCCTTCTTAAGAAAATCCATTTGCTTTTGCATTCGAGACAATTAACTTCTCAATGACTCATTCTTATAAGATTCCTTGACCGACTTCACCGTACGGTAATCTCTTCTCTCTTCCAACCATTGGTAGCTATCTTGTGACATCTTTTCGAAGAGATTCTTGAGTGGCCTCCATGGTTTTTTCTCTCATTCATTTTAGCTCTCATCTCATTCACTTATCTTTGCAACTTATCCATTCTTTCTTTGTCTACTCTTCTCTTCTCCATGTTGATTTCCACTCTTTTGAATCCTTCTTTTCTCCTTTTGTTCTTCAAACAAATGAGCTTTGGATCTCGTGATCATACACCACCTAGAAGAGTCCAAAAGCTTCAATTACCAAGCAAACAAATTTAAATCAAACTAACAAATTAACAAACACTTGGACTACAAGCAACATACTTTCACCAATGTCTAGCAACCTACTCAATGAAGTCCCCGACAACAGCGCTAAATTTTCAATCAACAAAAACCAACTAAATCTCTAGCGGAATGCAAGAAAAAACATATCAATCCAGTTTATTCTTAGTTCACCCGCCAAAGTACTAGCTACTTATGCGTTGCACTTATATCCAAGTTTGATCAAGTCTTTGAGTTTTGCGATTAAAATAAGCAATGTATTAAACCTATTCTATCAAACTAGGCAACAATAACCAAACATGAAACAAAATCATACTCACAATCACAACCTCACTCAATTCAACAATAGCTAGAACAAGCTCAAATCAAATAATTTCAATATAGGGAAAAGTAGGGTATTGGAGAGAACATATTAGTGAACAATTAAGGCCAATCGAATGTTGCAAGCACAAATTAATCTTCCTAGTGATGGTCAATCCACTCTTATATAACTAATCCCCTTAGCACCGGTGAATTAGTCGTTGATGAGTTAATATTATCAAACCGTTACGTTATCTAATCAAAACACACTCCCAAACGAACGTGGAAAATAAACCCATATGCTTCCTCCGCACAGGGATTGAATCAAGACATACATAAGAACATGTTAATCATGACGTTTTAATCCGCGTATTGGCTGCAATGTCAACGTCAAATATCAAGCAATTGACTCTTATCTACATTACTTGAATAGGAATAAGATCTAGCATGTCTTAATCAACAAGGAAGAGGTAAAAAAGCAATAAATTGATCATAATCACTCACCACTTCATTCAATCCAATATCCAAATGAAATCTAGCTACTCATACCTTGAGTTTTGTTCAATTGATTACAAAAACAAAGCAAATCAATTACAAGGAAGGAATACTATATAAATTTCCCCCAATGTGGTTGATTTGGCCTTGATCTTCTCTTGGATGTTCATATCTTCACCCAATTTGATGGAATTGGATTTGGATCCACCTTAATTGATGTTTGGGAAGAGTGGGAAATGTTTTTAAAGTGAATAACCGTCTTCCAATGGCTAAAAGCTCTTGTCAAATCCTTTTCTCCACTATTTATAGTAAGTGGATAGACTCAGATCTCACACGGGACCAATCCGTCTCGTCCGGGATTTGCCAGAACTCAGAAATTGCTAAAACTAAATGCCAGATCTCACTCGGGACCAGGGAGTCTAGACCAAAATTTGCCTCTGTATGGTAGATCTCGACCGAGCTCTGCATGGTTCGGTCAATCTCTGCCTTATAGAGGCAAATATTGACCAAACCCAGACGGGTCTGGGTTGGAATTTGGCTCTGTTTCACCCCTGCTGCTTGTCTCACTCCATCCCGGTCGAGATTTACTTGGCTTGTGCAAGATATGGGTTGAAATTTCACCAAAATTTGGCTAAACTTGAAGATTTATGCTCATTTCTTCACCTACACGATGTCAACACAACAAACACTATGATATGTTGGAGAAATAAACATAAACAAGCACTCAAATGCATCAATAACTTGGTCATTTCACACACATATCATAATCCCCCAAACTTGAACCTTTGATTGTCCTCAATTAAAATAAAGTAAAGAAATCATCCAACCTAGTGCAATACGTTATAGCTCATCTTATTAATCTTAGCATGCCTCAATCAAATGAGATTATCACCTAAATTTGTTCAACGGTTAATGCTAGAGACTCAAACCTCTCAACAAGATAGATAAAATCAATGAAATTCACTCCCTTTCGTGTTTAGGGACCATTCACTCAAGCACGAGATATCAAGTTCGATTTTCATAGGCTTGCATCCTATCTCACCACTATACTACAACGAGCTAAATTCAAGAATCAAGAAGGTCTTTAATTTGTTTATAACGTGGTTGACTAAAGGTAGGTGGTTTCTAGGCCGACGTGACTAAACTCCTAAAAATTCGAAAAACCCCAAGCGTTTGCTCAACACAACTAATCCCGAGGCTTATTCAACTTCACTTTTTTTTTTTTTCACAATCCATCAATCTACTCTCTTTGTTTTTTTTTGTTGGTGCTAATTTTTCTTGTCTTGCACCATAATTATTTTCAACTCTTTCTTTTCTTTTCTACATCTCATTTTATTTCTTTGCCAGAACTTAGAAACTGCCAAAAATATCTGCCAAATCTTGCCCGAGACCAGGGAGTCTCGACCGAAATTTGCCGCTGTAAGGCATATCTCGGGCGAGCTCTGCAGGGTTCGGTTGATTTTTGCCTTACAGAGGCAAATCTCGACCAAACCCAAATGGGTTTGGGTCGGGATTTAGCTCTGTTTCACCCCTGCTACTCGTCTCACTCCATCCGGGTCGAGATTTCCTTGGCTTGTGCAAGATATGGGTCAGAATTTCACCAAAAGTTGGCAAAACTTGAAGATTTATGCTCATTTGCTCACCTACACAATGTCAACACAACAAAAACCTATGATATGTGGGTGAAATAAACATAAGCAAGCACTCAAATGCATCAATAACTTGGTCATTTCACACGCATATCACCCTCTTAAACTTGATTTTCCGATACTCCAGTCAGGCTCCTCAGCTTCACGAAGACATCTTTCTTGAGTGGTTTGGTGAAGATGTCAACTACTTGATCATGGGTCTTCACATACTCCAACTAGACATCCTTCTTCATCATGCACTCCCGAATGAAATGATAGTGTGTGTCTATATGTTTGCTTCGGTTATGGAATACCGGATTATTGTCCAAAGCTATGGCAGACTTAGTGTCCACGCAAATCTTTGTTGGCTCCGCTTGTGGAAGACTTTAATCCTTTTGTAAGTTTCTGAGCCAGATTGCATGGCACACGCATGAGGTAGCAGATACATACTCCGCCTCACATGTTGAAAGAGTGATAATAGGTTGCTTCTTTGACATCCAAGTGAAGGCGGTCTCTCCCATGTAGAACACAAAACAACTTGTGCTCTTGCGGTCATCTATATCTCCACTCCAGTCACTATCACTATATCCAACAAGCATGTAATCGTCAGAAACAGAGTAGTGTGGGCTATAGTTTATCGTACCTTTGATATAAAAAAGAATCTTGCTTTCAGATGAGTTGTTGTCGGATTCTCCTTGTATCGACTAACAACTCCTACTGCAAATAGGATGTCAGGCCTCATGCATGTTAAGTACCTCAAGCTTCCGACGAGGCTTTTAAAGAGTGTTGGGTCTATTTATCTCCTTCGTCATTCTTTGGTATCTTGCTTCCACACTCCATTGGTGTAGCGACTGGGTTCGAATCATCCATCTTGAACTTCTTGAGTACCTCCTTACATATCCTTCTTGAGTGATAAAAATACCTTCATTGTCTTGCTTCACTTCAATGCCAAGGTAGTATGAAATTAGTCCAATGTCTGTCATCTAAATAGAGGCACACGATCAATATATCACCATCTTGAACCTTAGTGTAGAGTGCATGTTCATATGGACACTTGATAAAACCCCTCTCTTGGAAGTACTTGTCGATTCTAGCATTCCAAGCTCTCGGGGCTTGTTTCAACCCATATAGAGCCTTTTCAACCTTAAAACTTTGACTTCTTATCCCTTGACTTTGTAGCCTTGTGGTTGCTCAATGTACACTTACTTTAATATTCCATTTAAGAAGGCTGATTTGACATCTATTTGGTGTATTCTCCACTTGTTTTAAGCTGCAAGAGAAATGATTAATCAAACAGTTTCTAATCGAGCAACCGAAGCAAATACCTTGTCATAGTCGATGCCAACTCTTTAACTATAGCCCTTAACTACCAATCTTGCCTTGTATCTCTCAACCTCTCCATTTAAATTCTTCTTAGCTTTGTACGCCCACTTGACACCTATAGCCATGTAACTCTTTGGAAGTGAGGCTAACTCCCAAGTGTCGTTCTTCTTTATCGCCTTGATTTCTTCATCCATGGAATCTCTCCAAGTCTTTTCTTTCACAACTACTTGGAAGTTCATAGGCTCACAATCCGCAAATAGACAAAATAGGGTAAGATTATCTTGATTTTTAGTTACCTCATAAAGCTCTTGTCAGCTTCTGAAGCGCAGAACCCTTTCACTTGCGCTTTTATCCTTGGAAGTACTTGCAGTCGGTGTACTTGGTGGGGTATTAGGCTCCTCAACTTGTTGCTCCACTTTGTCTTCTTCAATTTGTGGAAAGAAGTTATATCCTTCACTAATCGTTCTCCAATCCCGTTCTACTTCTTCTTCAAAGACAACATTGCGGCTTATTGTTGTCTTTCTTGTATTAGGATTGTGGAGCTTGTAGCCTTTGGAGTTGACATCATATCCAATGAAGATGTACTTCTCGCTTTTATCATCGAGTTTGTTTTGCTTCACATCCGGCATATGTGCGTGAGAAATACTTCCGAATACTCTTAGATGAGAAACATCAGGCCTCCGACCACTCCAAGCTTCTTGTGGTGTTTTTCCCAGAGACTCTTTGTTGGAGATTAGTTTGATAGATAAACCACGCATGAGACTACTTCAACCCACAACTCCTTTGGCAGCTTCTTGCTTTTAAACATGCTTCTCGCCATCTCAAGAATCATTCTATTATTTCTCTCTGCTACTCCATTTTGTTGAGGTGTCCTTGGTACCGTCATCTATCTTCGAATGCCATTATCTTCATAATACTTTAGGAACTCTTTTGAGGTGGATTCTCATGCACGATCGGATCTCATGGCCTTGATCATAAGACCACTTTCCTTCTCCACATAGGCTTTAAACTTTTTGAAGTTTTCAAACACTTCGAATTTCTCCTTCAAAAAGTATACCCATGTTTTTCTTGAAAAATCATCGATAAAGAGAAGGAAATATTTACTCTTACCGAGTGAACTTGGCTTGATAGGTCCGCACACATCTGTGTGTATGAGTTCCAATAGCCTTCTAGCTATTGATCTTGACTCATTTGGGAAGCTAGTCTTGAACTGTTTTCCAAGTAGGCATCCTTCACACACTTAATTCGGGTGGTTGATGTGAGGCAATAGTCGAACCATATTCTTTTGGATAACAACTCCAATCCTCCAAAGTTTAGATGCCCGAATCAAAGATGCCAAAGCCAAGATTCCTCCTTGAAGCACATTCGGAGACATTTTGCAACTTCATTTTGAATGTTTCGGACAAACATTCTATTTTTTGACATTGGAACCATGGCGATGAAGTTGCTAGAAGAGTCTTTTATAGAAAGGTTATTATCCTTCAATCGTATATCATAACCTTTCTCTAAGAATTGTCCTAGGCTCAGGATGTTACTCATCATACTTGGTGCATAGTAAATATTGGAAATAATTTACGATCTCCATTCTACAAAAGAATTACAATGTTACCTTTGCCTTTTACTTCCACCTTTAATTCATTCCCGAAGGCTACCTTCCCATTCACAGATTCATCAAGCTCCGTAAACATGCTTCTCTATCCACACATGTGGTTGCTCGCACCACTATCAAGGTACCATTGTTGACTCCCACCTTTTTCATTGTCTTTATACGCCAAAAATAATGTTTCGTCTTATACACTCCTTTCTTTAACAAAATTTGCTTTCTCCTCAACTCTATGTTTGGGAGCTCTATATTCAGAGGCGTAATGTCCAAACTTATCGCAATTATAACATTTAGCGCGTGATTACTCATACCTTGAGTTTGTGTTTCCTCTCCCACGACCACTTGATGAGTTTTGTCCTCTTTGGTTGTTGTCACCATTTGGCCTCCAACCTCATCCATGTCCATGTCCACCAGCTCGTCTTTGTTGACTTGGGCCGCCTTCCTCTTTAGTTGAGTTGACTCGCATCTTGAGTACTGATAAGCTCATATTTCTATTCACTTATCGCAGTATTTTCCTGTTTCTTTTATGCAATTCAGTTTGTTTTATTTAATAAATTGAGCATGAGTATACTTTGGAGGGTATGATGCTTGTGGTGCAAGGTTGTGTAGGAAAAATGAAGAAAAAGAGCAATGTTGGCCAAGAGGATGAAGAAATTCACCACAAATGAGTCTGTTTCGACCAACGGGAGACGAATGTCGACCGAGGCACAAAATTCATCTGTGTCGACCGACACAACTCTTGTGTCAGTCGACACAAGCCTGTCGATACAGGAGGAAGTCGAGCTGAGGAAGGGTCGAGATGGAGGAGTTCACATTGACCAACATGGAGTCTGTCTTGGTCGACACATACATTTTGAAGGCGGTATCCGTATGTTTCGAAGAATTAGAGAAAGGAAGTTGCCAATTCAAGTTGAGGACGAATTTTGAGAAGGAAAGAGCAATACATATCAATTTCTACCATTCAAGGATATAACCCTACCACTATATAAACTCTAGATTAGCTCATTATTAGGTTTCTGAGTTTTTAGATATTTCAAGTTCCAGTTCCCAGCCCTAGTTTTAGTTTCTTAAACTTTATTTTATTTTTCTGCAACTTTATTTTTCAATGCAATCTTTAATTTCTTTTTTAATGTTTATCTTTAATATGCTATGCTAGAACCTTTATCAGAGTCTAGGGTTTCTCCATCTGTGATACATGCTCTGATTCGAATTCTTCAAACCCTTTTGATTTTATTTCAAGTCTATTTTCAATTGAAGGATCGAGAGATGAAAATTGGAATAGATTTTAGTTATTAATAGATGGACCAAGAGGTAATAATTAGTGATAGGAAGAAAGAGTTTAATGCATTTGATTTTCTGTCCAACAAAGAAGATTTCATTTGTAGGAGTTATCTGATTTTTATGAGATTGATTAACTTGTGTTTTTGAGACCGAGATGAGATAATCACTAGTTAATAATCTAGGTTTTAATTGCCCAACAAAGGAATTGATTCCACTTTACCAGATTTTCCACCAAAAGTATCTTTTTTGGGTTTGAACTATTTGTTTCTTGCATGTTGACCAGATTAGTAGATTTCCCTAGGATTTGTGCTTCATTCTATTTAAATTTCTTTCAAAAGTATTTTCATTGAAAACCAAAAACCCTTTATTTGGATTTGCCCAAACAAAAGATCGAGAAATTATATTCAGTACATGACTTTCTCTCATTGTACTATATTTGTGGGTTCGACATACCTTCAGGTTATTTATAAATTTATTTGCCCTTTGCTATAATTCGTGTGCAGATTTTGCATTGATCAAATTGGTGCCATTGTCGGGGATAGTCAGACGGTGAATTGTTACTGTTTTGTTCAAGATTTTCTGGATTGGGTATTATTTTTCTTTTTCTTATTATTTTTGGGGTCTATATCGATCAACGTAGTACTCGCGTCGATCGATGCAAAAAAATTCCACGTCGGTCGACACGCTCTCTGTGTCGGTCGACGTGCACTGAAATTTTTCTTGTTTTCTGCGCAGGTGCATGAACCTGCAAAGGAAAAATCAGTCAATACAATATCTTTGCAATCTGGGAAGGAGTATAAAGGTCCGAGGAGGCCAAGGAACGAGTTCGGGGGAGAAAGGGAGAAAAATCCCGAGGAAGAACTCTCTGTTTCGACCGACACAGACTTTGCATCGATCAACACAGAGGATCGCCAGGCAGAAGAAGCGATTGACATGACAGGATCCACGTCGACCGACACATCCTTGCATCGGTCGATGCAGACTGAGATTGCAACGATCGAGATGGAGGCAACACGGTCGACGCATGCTGAAGGCAGGACGACCAAGACGGCTGCATATCGATCGAGACAAAGCCCTGTTTTGGGCGAAAAAGAGAAGGAAAAGAGAGCAGTTGATCTCACTCCTCCGATGCCTTTTCCCCAAAGGTTTGCAAAGAATAAAGAAGACTCTAAATTCACCAGGTTCATTGAAAATCTAAAGAAGGTGAATATCAACATCCCTCTGGTGGAAGCTCTCGAAGAAATCCCAGGTTACATGAAGTTTTTGAGAAGGTTGATGAGTGAAAAGAAGCAGTTCTTGGAGAATGAGACTATCAGAATACATGAAGGGTGCAGTTTGCTTCTACAAAAGCAAATTCCCGTCAAGAGATCTGATCCTGGTTGTTTCTCCATTCCAATCGAAATTGGAGGCAAGGAGTTCCAAAATGTGTTGTGTGATACAGGGGCAAGCATTAACCTAATGTCGTTGTCCATGTACAAGAAGCTGGAGATTGGAGAGATGCGAGCCACCACAATTATGCTCCAAATGGCAGATCGATCTGTGTCTTGACCCAAAGGTATTGTGGAGGATGTTCTAATTAGAGTTGGTCATTTGATCTTTCCTGCTGATTTTGTTGTGCACGAGATGAAAGAGGATGCTAACACACCGATGATTTTCGGGAGAGAATTCCTTGATACTACTGGAGTTCTCATTGACTGCAAGAAAGGGGAAATCACTCTTCGAGGTAACGATGAATCGATTACCTTCTGCATTGATAAGAACAAAGTAATAGAAGAGTTCCATCAAGTGATAGCTGCTGAAGAAGAAGAAGAAGAAGAAGAAGAAGAAGAAGAAGGAGAGGAAATGCACGATGAGGAAGAAGAAGCCATTCAGTGGGAACGAGAAAACGAGGGGGTGAAATTGGCAATTAAGCTACCTCAGTCCGAGTTCACCACCATCAATAAAGACCGGCGGGATTTTACTATGGATTCAAGGGGTCGACGAGTCTGGACTCGACCTCCTTGGTAAGTTGAAGTTGTGTCGAGCCACGACGGTAAATAAGGCAGTGGATGGGAGGTATCCCATTATTTACTTGCTTTTCTTTTCAATTTTTGTTTTATTTTGGCTTTTGTTCCATTCATCTTCTTCTTTGTTTTTGAAAAAAAATCGAGATCTATTTCGATCAACGCAGACCTGGCGTCGGTCGACACAGAACAAGGCGACATGGTACACTTCGACTGAGGGAGAGGTCGACGCAGAGTGCCAGCAGACAAAATTTCACGCCGCCGAGGTATGAAAAGAAGGAGATAAAAAGTTGGTGTCTGAGGCCAACATTCGACGTACAGTTTCGAGTCCTAAGTCTGATTTTCAAACTTATTCTCTCTGCTTTTCGAATAAGTTTGGGGGAGGAAGACTAAGGGGCTTGAAACTATTTTCTATCCTTTTATTTATTTGCTTTTTGTCATTTAGATTTATGCCTAGGTAATTGTTTTTTGTCATTTAAATTTATGCCTAGGTAATTGTAGGGAAATTTTTTTTGTGATTTCTGTGGGGATTTGTGAGTTATGATTGAACCCTATGATTTGAATTGATTGACGGATATTTGGATTAATTGTGATTATTTTTTAGAATGCCTATGAATGTAGAATACCGCATGATTTACTGATTTGAAACTTGCATTAGCATAATGATAGAAGAAGATTTGATGTGTCCGTGGAAGAAAAATTGTCCCAAGTGTGAGATTTTGAGCTTTAATTTCGATTGTGAGTGTGTCTGCATTATTGAGTATCTCTAGAACTTGTTTTGTTTCTTTTTCAAGACTGCTAAGTGTGCACAGGTTTAGGAAATGATTTTAGGTCATCTTTGTTTAGCCTATTTATCTCATACACTGTTCCAATTAAATTTTTATCCCTAGTGAGCCCTTTTGAGCCTATGAATTTTCTTTCTTTGTCTATGAGTTGGAAAAGGATAGGGGAATCAACTCTTGTCTATGAGAGTGGGTTGGGAATTGTTTGAGGGAGGATAAGATATTATTAGAAAGGGTGAAAACAAAAGAGAAGGTTGGGCTCTAGAAAAAAAAATTATGTGTGTTTGTTAATCCTTATAAGCTCAAATGTATAATCAAAATTTGTTTAGAGCATAAAAGGATGTGTGGAAAAGAAAAGAGAGAGAGAGAGAGAGAGAGAGGAAAAGAATAAAAGAGCCTTGTTTGGTGTTGAATATTGTAAGATATGGGTGGATATCAATAGATAGTGGTTTTGATTTGATGAGACTGATCAACTCAATTTATTATAGTCACTTGGCCATATATTTTCCTACCTTTCAATAAAAAGCCTACATAACAACCTTGAATAAAGTCCTTTCAGATCTTAGACTTGTGTGCACATGTTTGCAGCGGAGATTTAGAATATTTGCAAGCTTATGGTAGAACTTGATCTGCATGACTTGTGTGATCTCATTTGAACATCCTAAAACACTTGAGTGAATGAGCGATACAGTTGTCTTGGTGAGTCTTCCACAGCTTACAAATGATCCAAATCTTTCAAAGTGTTTGTGTATTGTGGATTTTTGGTTTTGAATGTGATGGATCTTGTGAAGCATTGCACTTCTCAATTGCTTGAGCTTTTGGTTTAATCTTTCTGCTGATTGAGGAAAATCAAGTGTTTAAGTTTGGGGGATTGATAAGCTCATATTTCTTTTCACTTATCATAGTATTTTCATGTTTCTTTTATGCAATTTAGTTTGTTTTATTGAATAATTTGAGCATGAGTATACTTTGGAGGGTATGGTGCTTGTGGTGCAAGGTTGTGTAGGAAAAATGAAGAAAAAGAGCAATGTTGGCCAAGAGGATGAAGAAATTCACCACAAATGAGTCTGTTTCGACCGACGGGAGATGAATGTCGACCGATAAAAGACGAATGTTGATCGAGGCGCAGAATTCATCTTTGTCGACCTACACAACTCCTGTGTCGGTCAACACAAGTCTGTCAATGCAGGAGGAAGTAGAGCCAAGGAAGGGTCGAGATGGAGGAGTTCACGTCGACCGATAGGGAGTCTGTCTCGATCGACGCGCGCATTTTGAAGGCTGAATTCTTATGTTTTGAAGAATTTGAGGAAGGAAGTTGCCAATTCAAGTTGAGGACGAATTTTGAGAAGGAAAGAGCAATACATATCAATTCATACCATTCAAGGATATAACCCTACCACTATATAAACTCTAGATTAGCTCATTATCAGGTTTCTGAGTTTTTAGATTTTTCAAGTTCTAGTTCCCAGCCCCAGTTTTAGTTTCTTCAACTTTATTTTAGTTTTCTGCAACTTTATTTTTCAATGCAATCTTTAATTTTTGTTTTAATATTTATCTTTAATATGCTAGGCTAGAACCTTTATCAGATTATAGGGTTTCTCCATTTGTGATACATGTTCTGATTCGAATTCTTCAAACCCTTTAATTGGTTTAAACTCTTTGATTTTATTTCAAGTCTAATTTCAATTGAAGGATCGAGAGATGAAAATTGGAATAGATTTTAGTTATTAATTAATGGACCGAGAGGTGATAATTAGTGATAGGAAGAAAGAGTTCAATGCATTTGATTTTCTGTCCAACTAAGAAGATTTCAGTTGTAGGAGTTATCTGATTTTCATGAGATTGATTAACTTGTGTTTTTGAGACCGAGATGAGATAATCACTAGTTAATATTCTAGGTTTTAATTGCCCAACAAAGGAATTGATTCCACTTTACCAGATTTTCCACCAAAAGTATCTTTTATGGGTTTGAACTATTTGTTTCTTGCATGTTGACCAGATAGGTAGATTTCCCTAGGATCTATGCTTCATTCTATTTGAATTTCTTTCAAAAGTATTTTCATTGAAAACCAAAAACCCTTTATTTGGATTTGCCCAAACAAAAGATCGAGAAACTATATTCAGTACATGACTTTCCCTCGTTGTACTATCTCTGTGGGTTCGACATACCTTTGGGTTATTTATAAATTTATTTTCCCTTTGCTATAATCTATGTTCAGATTTTGCATCGATCAAATTGGTGTCGTTGCCAAGGATAGTCAGATGGTGAATTGTTACTGTTTTGTTTTGTTCAAGATTTTCTGGATTGGGTATTATTTTTCTTTTTCTTATTATTTTCATGTGTGTGTGTTTTGGGGTCTATATCGACCGACGTAGTACTCGCGTCGATCAACACAAAAAATTTCCACATCGGTCGACATGCTCTCTGTGTCAATCGACGTGCACTGAAAGTTTTCTTGTTTTCTGCGTAGGTGCATGAACACGCGAGCCAATGGGAAAACACTTGAAGTTTTCATACCTGAAATTGAAGCAACCTGCAGAAAAAATAAAAAGAAAGGAAAGGAGAAGCAACAAGAGATGGAAGCGAACCCAGAATCCCTGCTTCAGAATATAACTCCCGAGGAGCAGAGGGAGTTTGTCAATGAAGTGCAGAAATTGAGAGCACAACTCCAAGCAGCTCAAGAAACTCAGGCAGAAAAGGCTGCCAGACTGGCAGAATTGGATGGTAGGCACAAAGGTCAATCTTGGACCGATTTCTTCCCCAACAAGAGGAGCTTAGATTCAGAGTGAGGATTGATGCAAACAATTTTGAGTTAAGGACTGGGCTGATTCAGATGGTGCAGTAGAATCAATACGCAGGGAGGGTTGTCAAAGACCCGTACGCACACCTCAACCAATTCATCGAGGTATACGATACCGTGAAATAGAATGGAGTCTCCCAAGATGCTATCCGAATGAGGTTGTTCTTGTTCTCACTTCAAGATGAGTCAGGGTCTTGGTATGCTAGTCTGGACAAGAGTCAGATTGGGACATGGGGGGAACTTCACGCTGAATTCCTCACCAACTTCTTTCCGCCGAGCCTGTTGTTGAAGAGGAAAGCTGCCATCATAAACTTCCGCCGGAGATATGATGAGTCACTCTATGAGGCTTAGAAGAGATTCAAGGAACTTTTGAGATTGTGCCCTGGCCATGGTATTGACTTGCAGATGCAGGTTTGTCATTTTTATGAAGGGCTGACTCCACACATTAAGGAGTTGGTTGATGCATCTGCCGGTGGAATTTTGATGAAGAAAAGTGGAGCTGAGAGCATGAGGTTATTGGCAGACATGGCCCTGAATAGCCATCAGTGGCCAACCGAGAGACAGCTTCCAGTCAAGGCAATTGATCAAGTACTTGTTCTACAATGTCTTATTTATTCTTTTTCTTTTCTTCATAAGCTTGTAGTGACCCAAGAAGTTGCTCTATTTACATGGACTCTAAATCTTTTGCTTTTTCTATTACAGTGACAATATGCTCAAACTTTGAATCTAAAGATCTTAGAATCTTCTCCATCATTCTTACGTCATCTAACTTCTCCCCATTTCTTTTTAAGTTATTTGTGACTACCAAAACTCTAGAGAAGTAATCGGACACTAGTTCCCCTTCTTTCATTTGAAAAGCTTCAAATTCTCCTCTTATAGTTTGTAGACGTACCTTCTTTACATGATCGGCTCTCTTGTAAGATGTTCAAAGCTTCTCCCATGCTTCTTTGGCCGATTTTTCTTCCGCAATCTTTTCGAGTGTATCTTTATCTAATCCTTGATAGATTAGACATAGAGTTTTCTTATTTTTCTTCCTTGAGTCTTTCAAATTCTCTTTTTGAGTTTGAGATAGACCATCTTCATTCTTCGGCTCGGCATGCCCATTCTTGACTATCTCCTACACATCGTGTGCTCCAAGGAGTGCCATCATCTTTAGACTCCAATTATCATAGTTGATCTTTGTGAGCAATGGAACTTGGAAGGGGGCACCATTATTTGCCATTTCTTGAGAGGATCTTGTGGCTCTTGATACCACTTTGTTGGAAATTAGATAGGTTGATGGTGGAGAAGTTTTTAGGAATTGGGGACGGAATAGGAGAAGTTTAAGAAAGGAGAGCTACTTTATATTTGGTGAATGTTTTTTGGTTTTGATTGATTACAAACTTAGCATACAACCCCTATTTATATTAGTTTACAACCGTTAGGATTTTTCCATGTCAACTCTAATCTAATGGCTATAAGTGATCTTCTAGAGAACTCTATATAAATATCTTATTCTACATATTTCTAATAGAAACTATAGGTGATTTCTAGAATGAATTTACACTTTGGACCTAATCTAAATAAATTATTTAATTTCTAATAAAGATCAAATCAAATTTATATTTCAACACTTACACCGCTTATTGCCATAGGGCAATGAAGATTACTATTGAATGTCATTTGGTTGTGAATTTTTTAGAATTTTGAGATTGAATGTTGATTAAAGCATTAAAAGTTTAAAATGCATTCCCCCATTCTAAAGGCACGCACACTAGAACTTAGCAAATCATCAATAAGTCATCAAGGAGTGCAAATCCGGATGAGACTAATTCAAGAATCGGTCATTTATATGCTTCTTCTTATCTATATTCAAATAGAGACCTCAAAGAAGACATTGCGGTCTGTATTAAAAAGTCTGCGAGTGCTTTGAGGTTAGATATATGGATGAAACTCAAGAGGTTATGGAATTAGATAAAGGCTCTACAATGAGCGTATTATTGGAACAAAGTACTGACTTTTGTTGGATTATTATCAAAGATGGTTTTATTTTCAACGAACTGACGTTGAGATTGTTGTAACGTTCAAAATTGTTTATCCAGAAAAATATAAAGTTTTGGTCAATAAAATAAATAAATCACTAATAAATAGATGAGTCAATGCCTTTTTTTAAGGCAATTAACAATCCATCATTAGGGATGGAAAAAAATACTGAAATATGGAAAATTTTGTATCGAAAAAATATCAAAATTATCAAATTATTGGTATATCATAAATTTTGGTAAGGTTAGGAAAATCATATTTTTAAACGTCAATCCATACATCGAGGTCAGTTATCTTTGCATAGAATTGACATATGTTTGTCTAGTTATGTAATTCTGTAAAGGAAAATGGAGTTGAAACTGCTCTTGGTGACTCGACGAACCACTGGAGAATAAACTTGCAGTTAAGTAAGAAACTAACTGACAAGGATAAGGGAGAAGTAAAAAAGAACGATATAAAGAACAAAGGGATTCTTCCTTTATAAGACTGACATGAGATCTAGTCGGGATTCCTCGGACTAACAAAAAGTTTGTACTTAGCGAAATGCATTGTCACCCTTCAAGAAAGGACGGTTTAGCCAACGACTATCAAACAACTACTTTTTAAATAGGAACAAGGCAGCCTTTCTCTCCATATATACAAAGCAGAACATCAGTACAAGAAGAATGACACACAGATAAGCACCACATATAAGCACAAAATTTGAGGTCAACGTTTTATCACGGACATTAAGCATAGTTACTCTACTATTTACAATGTTTCTAAACATGAGACCCAAGCTGCCCAAATCTTAAGATCCGGAGTTCAGCTATTCTTTCAGACAGTTGAATCGGAGACTGCTTTTTAATCTTCTAAAAAAGTGCTGAACTCTTAACCTACAATCATTGTTCTATGAAGAATTAAACATCCCACCCCTTCTGGTGGTTCACATTCTGGGCATGACAAGAGTTCACATAATGGTCATGCTCGTGGTTCCTCTGGTTGCGGTTATGGGCATTGTAATTATATGCCCCGCTGTCAGATTTGTCGTGGTGAGCACTATGTCAATAAGTGCTCGTTGTTGATTCTTCTTCCACCACAAATGATGTTGACCTTGCTCATGTCTTCCATGCCTCTTGTAATATGGCACCAACAGCTCTAGATTGGTATATTGATTCTGAAGCTTTTGCCCATATGACGAATCAGTTGTCTTGCCTTAGTTCGTATGAGCCTGATTCTGGTAATGGATCAGTCATCACTGGTAATGGCACTTCTCTTCTTATTTCTCACATTGGTTCTATGTCTCTATAAGTTGTTGGATGTTCTTGTTGTGCCCCATCTTACTAAAAAATTGCTATGATCAACAAACTTACCTCGGATTATCCGATTGATGTAATATTTCTTACTTTTATCTTTCTATTCAATTACACGGCACAAAGACCATACTTGCTCAGGGTCAAGGTGAAAATGGCTTGTATCTTCTGGATCATGCCTCACTTGCTCTTGTTGCGGCTTTTCGCCATAACTCTTTGAAGGCTAGCTTTAAGCTTTGGCATTTACGTTTGGGGCATGTCTCATTTCGTACTATTTCACTTTCGAATAAGTTAGGAGATCTATCTGCTTCTTTATTATAGTCAAGTCCTTAGTTTGTTCTTCATGTCAAACGGCCAAAAGCAAACGTTTACCCTTTGAATTGAATGATAAATGTGTATCTCTTGTTCTTGATCTTATTCACTATGAGAGTGGGGTCTTGCCCCATCTCTACTGTTGATGGTTATCGTTATTATTTGGTTTTTGTGGATGATTATTCTCATTTTTCTTAGATTTTTGTATTGAAAGCAATATTGGAATTCTTTAACATCTTGGTGCATTTTCACAAGTTTGTTTTCAATTAATTCTCTAACACAATTAAGGTTTTTGAAAGTGATGGCGAAACTGAATTTTTTAACACTCAAGTTCGTGAATTTGTGTCTTTACAC
>JAPKLW010002335.1:0-85397 GCA_026898455.1 Plectranthus barbatus | reverse complement strand
GAATCACTGCTTTCATGGTTTCTTCGAGATCTTTGGTTTTTAAGGAATCATTTTTTTTGTAGGTTTTGAATTTGTGTTTCGATGCTGGGTTTTTTTCAGCGATCTGTGGGAGTGATGAAAATCAAGAAAATGGTGGGTTTTTTTCGAAATTTGAACTCAACGGTCGTGTTGTGGAGGATTCCCGATTCTGAATCAGAGTGGGGACATCACATAATGCATTGCAGGTGATGAATGTAGAAAATGTCAGGTTTTTTGAAATTTGAACTCAACGGTCTTGTGGGAGGAATTCCAATTTTAATGAGGAATGAAAATATTTTTTAGATAAATTTAAATTAGGAAAAAGCATGAATTTTACTATAATGTATCATTCGGTTTTTTATTTTACCTCAATTCTTTTTTGTTATGTAATTATACCCTAATATTTAATAAGTTAAGGAAATATACCCAAATCCTTTGATCTTATTGAAATTTAGCATTATGGTTACTTTTATTATATAAAAATCTAATAAAAGTAAACACAAGTAGTAAAATTCATAAATTCAAAAGATTATGTAAATGTTCCTAATTTAGCATTGATTATAATCCCAATTAAGAATAAATTTTGTGTAAAATTCAAAATTGACGATACATCTGGGTAAAATTTATAATTTACCCAAGATTTATTCATATAACGGGCTTTTTAGCAAATAATGCAATTTTATCTTTGATTTATTTTTTAGTAATTGATTGTCTTTATTTAATAAATGATATATTATTTTTTTAATAATTGATGTATTTAATATTTTGTTTATTAAATGATGTATTTGTATTCACTAAATGATACATAAAACTATTTTACAATGTGAATTTTGTGGCACCCATCTCATTGAATAATGCATGACTTAAATTTGATTTATATATAATTAAATCGGCACTATTATTAAAGTCTAAAAATCTTTAAAATAAATTAGAGTTGTAACCTTGTGTTATAATTAATCACATATGATTTAATCTCACCTGTTGTAGACTTGTAGTTTGTGTCAAATTAATGTGATACAAATAAGCATCTCTCCTTTTTTGGGAGAAAGAAAAGAAAAAGGAATAACTACTAAATTGCAGAAAACTATTTCATGTTTCAAACAGTTGATTGAAAATAAAAGAGACCTAATTCTTTAGAAAGTATATTCCGCTTGAGCAGCTCTTTCTCTCATTTTATCGTCATCGTTTCATTCTTCCCTATTTTTTCTTCACATTGTTTTCATCTCATTACTCATTGTTGTTTTCAATATCTTTATTTCATGTTATATATTACTCAAAAGTAATATTGTATTTGAATTAAGGATAAGACCTAAAATTAAGAAGCTTCTGTTGATTCATTTCGAAAACTAATCGAGATGTTATTCATGATTCATTTCATGTTGAATACTAGAATGAAATGTGAGACAAGACAAGTACGTGATATGCATATTAATTTATTTTCATATACCCTATAATTATATATAGATTAATATTAGATTATATATGTAACGCCCCCATTTAGCCTTCCCAACTACAAAGCATGTTATAGTCGTGGACTATTGTTTTTCAATCATTTTATAAACAGTGGAAAATTAATTAAATAATTTAAACCACATTTTTATATACCACCAAAGGATATAATTGTGAACAAGTAAACAATTATACTTCAAAATATTTGAGTAAGGGAAGGAAAATATTTTCAGAGAACGGTGCAGCAGTGTGTGTAGCGTGAAGGTGATATGCATGAATCTGTACAAAATCCGGCTTCATCCTTTACACCACCACTTTTCCATCCTCGCTAGTCAACCTGCGCGTTTTAGAAATAACACGAGGGGCTGAGTACAATTGTACCCAATGGAAACATGCCCAAAAAAACAATACAGTTTAAATATGAATGTTATACAACTCACACAGATAAATCTAAATTATTTTATTTGCCGGCTATCTACAATGTTATCATATCTGTTTATCATTATGTAACTAGAAGTTGATCCACTTCCAAGTTACGATGCACAGCTGTGAATGGGCGAACAACTCTACCCACCGTCATCAATTTGTGCACAAGGTCTCAGTAACACACAACTTTGAGACACGATCGATTTAATAAAGAAAAAAAATCACACAGATTTATCCAACTTTATTTCTTCCCCAAAACAGCCGAGCTCATAAACAACATAAGGTTGCTAGCCTTCAAACACAGATTAATAAGACTAGCTCAAGTGCCATAAGGACTTGGTTCTCATCTCAGTAATCGAACTCTCTGATGATAGCAGTCAACAGAGGAACAGATATGTAACACAAAACATTTTATGCATAGCAATCAATTTAAAACAAAACATTTTCATTCTCATTTTAGAAGAAAACTGAGCACACAGCTCTAAAAGGCAATTTTCTTTTTACTGAAATAGTTCCCACCTGGAGTTAAGCTTTATTGTCCAGATGCTCTCTTGTTAATTGTGCAGTTGAGCTCAAACTCCTTATCTCTTACTTTCCTTCAATAATTATAATACACAACGAATTAGGATGGATAGACTAGGACAAACATCTAATATGACAACTTCCAATCAACCAATCAATCTTGAAATCACTTTTTGAATCTAATTTCCACTTATGAAATTCATTTGCTATTCATACTTCAATCGTTTAAGTCGAGTCATTCAATTTCCAACTCAAAGAACAAGATTAATCCATCATGGTTAACTTAATCAAACCAAACGACCCCTATTTGCAACTTAATTGCTTAATCATGCTTCCAACTCAACTTTAATTAAAATAATTCAATTCACACATTCGATTTCATAAATCCATACTTAATTATTCTCATAATATGTTTTCCTAATCATGTATTAAACTTAGACATCGAACACAACTCAAATCGGATCAAAAACAAACAAATGAAAGCATTTTCCCTTCTCTGAGCTGCTGTGTCGACCGACATGCTTCTGTGTCGGTCGACACAGCCATGTCGATCGACACGACTCTCACGTCGATCGACATGCTGCTCGATCGACATGCTTCTCTTTCGACCTACAAATCGACCGACATACAACCACTTTGACCGATGCCTTTGTGTCGACCGACACAGGCTCCATGTCGGTCGACACACATCGTCTTCTCTGACGTGAAGTCGGCCGAAGCCTGCAACTCCCATTTTCGCACGTTTTAAACACATTCAACACCAACTCAACATTCTAGCATGCTCCTATAATCCTTAAGAATATGGAACATGCTTCAAAAACGAGAAAACATACAAAATCGACCGAAGAAATTTCGGAAATTGAAGCTCACCGAATGAAGCTTTCTTCTCCGGTGCAGTCAGATTTCTTCAACCAAACTCGAGGTTCAGGGTGTCAAAATGTTCCCTATAATGTAAGGATCACAAATATATCAATCAAACTTCGATTTATACTTGATTCGTACAAGTTTCAATTTAATACCGCAAAATTTATGGAATCGACGACCTACCTTCTCAGTCAGTATCTCTCTGGATACTCAATATCACAGAGCGTGCTTGTATTCCTTAGTCTCCCTGCAGATCAGGCTACACGATGATAGTGATAGCTTCGCCGGCGGTGACTTGTGGCGGCCGGAAAAATCAAAGGAAGATAGTGCAGCAAAACTGTGGTACGGGGTGGTGGCGTGTGTTTGTTTCGAAAATGAGAAATGAACACTTACCACAATTGTTTTCTTTGTTTATTCATTTCCAATCCTTTCCACCGCCTATCCTCATTTCACCACCATTTTAACCAATTAAAATCAAACACCAAACACATACGTGGCTTAATTTTGATAATTCATCTCTCCACCTCAACTCGTGTATTTTTCTTCTGATTAATTCATTTTCTCGGGTTTATAATTTAAATTGCATTTCTTCGAATAATTATGCAATTACATGGAAATGCTCCATTTAATAAATTTGTCTCATTCATATAATTTTTCAAATTTATGGAGATAAAAATATCGTCCAATTTCTCAAATTTCAATAATTAATTAAACACTCCTCGGGTCTCAGAAAATTACACCGATCATTTCGTATTCTTCCTTATTTTAATTCCAAGCATTCCCTAGCTCGGTTTAAGAAATGGACCTCCCGAGTGCAAGTTATGAATTTAAATGCGATATTATTATTCTTAAATAATAATTCGGTGCACTCATTTTTCCTTTAAAAATTGTGATTACACGGTCACATAGGTTTCCTCGAAACAGACTCATTGATATATTATAAATAATAATTCGACCCTCGTGTCTCAACGGGTGTTTAATTTCGTCTCAAAAGCAAATAAATAATAATTTGCTTAAATAATATTCATTTATTAATTTAATTAAGCATTAACAAGCTTAATTAAATTCGGAATATTACAATATATAGGGTATATAAAAATAAGGTTTAGGGTATATATAGAAAATTTGTATTTGTAGAGAATGAAATCTTTTATTTCACTCAATGAAATTCAATGTACAACGATGTATAAATAGAAGAGAAAAGGAAATCTAATCTAGGATAATTACAAAAGATATAAAAGATATTCTCTAATGTACTATAGAAGATATGATATATTGTATAATATATCTCAAGATCCCCCCTCAAGCGAAGGCGAATGTAGTCGAAGCTTGGAACAGAAATACTCGAACAATGGACGTGGCGGACTTTTCGTGAATATGTCCGCAATTTGGTCCTCAGAAGGTATGAACTTCGTCTTCAATTGATTTGAGCTGACAAGTTCACGTACGAAATGATAATCAATATCAATATGTTTCGCACGTTTGTGGGAGATCGGATTCTGTGTCAGAAACAATGCGCTCGAATTATCCGAGAAAATACACGGCGGTGATGGTAGAGAAACGTGTAAGTCACGTAACAAATTCACGACCCATAATAATTCGGAGGTGGCACGATATTCTAACTCACAGCTGGAACCGTTGGTTGCTTTTTTCGCGCTCCAGGACACAACATTAGGTCCTAGAAATATCGAATAGCCATAAGTGGACCTGCGGGTGTCCGGACAGCATGCCCAATTAGCATCGGAGTAGCCAACCAAATCAATAGAGCCGGGGCAGAATGTGAGACCATAGTGTACCGTTCCTTTTAAGTAGCAAAGAACCCGTTTCACGGCTTAGAAGTGCTCGGTGGTAGGAGCCTGTTGATACTGGCTTAGTGTGTTGACAGAGAATGCAAGATCTGGACGGGTGATGGTAATATATTGTAAGGCACCAAGTAGGGAACGATAAGAGGGTAGGATCATCAAACAGCTGTCCATCTTTAACAAAGGTGACGTCGGGAGCTAGTGGAGTAGAAATCAGCTTTGCATGAATCATGTCTGAGCGTTTGAGTATGTCAAGCGCATACTTAGCTTGCGTGAGAATCAACTTGTTGTCTGAATAGGAAGCTTCAAGGCCGAGAAAGTAATCCAATTTATCGAGATTTTTCGTAGAAAATTCCGAGTTGAGTCGATCCATCAAAGAAGATAGCGCCTGAGTATTGTTGCCAGTGATGATTATATCGTCAACATAAACCAGAAGATAGATCATGACTGACTGGTGATGCAAAACGAACAGAGAGGTGTCGGCAGAACTGTAGAGAAAACCCAGAGATAAAAGAAAATTTCGAAAACGTTGGTACCAAGCCAGCGGTGCCTGACGAAGACCATAGATTGCCTTCTCAAGCTTACAAACATAAGAAGGTCGACGTGGATCAATAAAACCCGGAGGTTGTTCCATAAAACTGGAGTGGACAAAACACCATTTAGGAATGCATTTTTCACGTCCAGTTGATGCAGTGGCCAAGAGTTCATAACAACAATGGATAAGACAATTCTGATAGTAGAAGCCTTGACGACAGAGCTGAATGTGTGAGTGAAATCGAACCCAGGTACTTGGCTAAACCCTTGAGCAACCAGTCGTGCCTTGTAGCGGTCAACAGAACCATCAGCTAATAACTTAGTGCGATACACCCATTTGGAACCAACGACATTGGAATTGGGCGGCCGCGGAACCAGAACCCAAGTATTACTTTTCCGGAGAGCCGACATCTCATCTTTTATTGCATCTATCCACTCAAGAACCTTTAATGCGGACTTAATACCGTGAGGTTCAGGTAAGGCTGTAGAGACAGAGTAAATAGAAACCAAGTTAATGTCAACAGGATAACGAGGTTTAAAAATACCCGCTTTGGTGCGTGTTTGCATGGGATGTCGGCCGAGTGGTTGAACCGAAGGAAGTGGATCAGGGTTATTTTATGGCGGAGGTGGCGGTTGGTCAGCTTGCGGTTCGTGAGGTGGTTGTGGGACGGGTAAAGGCAGCGTAGCCGGAGGATCAGGAGTAGCGGAGGCGCAGACAATGCATGGATTAGGGTTTGGAGGTGCAATTTTAGGGTTAGCGACAGGATAAGAAGCCGGAGGGGGAGAATTATCGTTGAAGTAGGAAGTGAGGTCGAGTTTAGATAATGAGGTCGAAGTGGACGTGGTGACGAATGGAAAACATAATTCGTCGAACCTAGCATGACGAGTAATGTAGACAGGGTCTAGGCAGCGAAAACCTTTATGGTGAGGACTATAACCTATAAAAATACAGGGAATGCTACAGGGTTGAAGTTTGTGTTTATTATAATCACGAAGGCATGGAAAGACACGACAGCCAAAAATTCGGAAGCTGCCAAAGGAGGGGGCGTGTGAAAGAGTAACTCATAAGGAGATTTATTATGTAAGAGAGGAGTCGGCAGTCTATTGATAATGTAAACTGCCGTGCTAAAGGCTTCGACCCAGAAAGAGGTGGGGACGGTCGAATGGAATAAAAGGGAGAGACCGGTTTCAGTAATATGACGGTGTTTTCTTTCGGCTCGACCATTTTGAGAGGGTGTGTATGGGCAGGAGATTTGATGATGGATACCGAATTTTTGGAAGTGAGATTTTAGCCGTGAATTTGTAAATTCAGTGCCACCATCGCTTTGAAATTTTTTGAGTTTATGTGTAAATTGTTTTTCAACAAATACATGAAAATTCATAAAAATTTCAAAGAAATCGGACTTAGCACGCATTGGATAAAACCAAACAAAACGGGAATAGTCATCTATAAAGACAACATAGTATTGAAAACCAGACTTTGAAGTGACGGGGAAGGGTCCCCAAAGGTCACAATGAATGAGTTCTAAGACTTGAAAATGCGAACTTTTGGCTAACTGACATGACGTACATAATTTAGAACTAGAGGAACTAGAGGTACTAGAAGTACCAAGATGATGTTGACTGCATAGGAGATTTATTGTACGAGTAGCAGGATGACCGAGGCGGTTGTGCCAAGTTTCAAAGCTGGCGTGAGGACGTCGGATTTGGTTTAGGGCAGTGAGGGCCGACACGGGATTCCTTAGCACGTACAACCCATGCCTACGCATGCCGGTTGCGAGTATTTTTCCGTTGTCCCGAGCTTGGATTGTGAACTGCACATCATTGAATAAGACGTTAACCGGGTAGTCATGAGTTAACCGAGTAACAGATAACATGTTCTTTGTAATGTCATGAACAACTAAAACATTATTCAGTGAAAAATATGGAGAAAGATGCAAAGAACCGGTGTGAGTGATACGCAGACAATCACCATTACCAACAGCAATGTGATCGGAGCCAGAATAGTCCGAGACATTTTCCAGAATAGAGACATCCTTCGAGATATGAGCAGTGGCACCAGTATCTAAATACCAATCAAAAACGGAGTCCGGGGAAATTGAACAGTTGGCGAAAAAAGCTTCCGCTAGCTGAGCCATATGTGAAGAGTGCGAGCCACGAACAAAAGACTTGTCAAACCGGTGTGAGCAGTTGAACACGTCATGACCTGTTTTGCGACAAAAATAACACCAAGGCGGACGACGCTGTTTATTTTTTCCCTTCGAGTTTCCACGTCCACGCGGCTTATTTGCATGAGAACCAGAGTCGTGTGAAGTTGAAGACGCATGGAAGGCCATAGTCGGCGCAGATGAGGATGAATCAGCCAATTTTAAGAACAACTCGTGACTAAGAGCTTTGGCTAGAAGAGTATCGAAGTCCGGAAGCGGTTCTTGCGCCATTTGAGCAGCGGTAAAATTTGAAAAACTTGCGCTCAATCCACGGAGAAACCAATGAGATTTGTCTGAAGAATCTATCGGTCTGCCGATTGCCGAGAGTTGGTCGCACACACACTTGAAGCGACGGCCGAAGTCTGCAACCAGAATATCACCTTGCTTCATAGAGAGCAAATCATCTTTGAGACTCAATTCACGAGCCTTTGATCGATGACTGTACGAGCGAGATAAGGCTATCCAAACATCGCGAGAGGAAGAACATCCAATAATCATGGCCATGAATTCTTCGGTCAGAGTGGATACGAGAAACAACTTGATGAGTTGATCGCGAGAATACCATTTTGAGTAACCCGAATTCGGAGAAGGAACGTCGGCGGCCGAGAGCAGCGTAAGAGGCGGCGCAGGTAGAGAGCCATCAATATATGGAAGAAAGTTTTGTGTGATGAGGAGGGGCTCTATCTGTGCATGCCATAGAAGGTAATCGGAGGAGGTGAGTTTGATCGTCACCATGTGTATCATCGTCGACAGCGGAAGAGTGGGCAACTCGCCGGGATCGTGTTGCGCGGCCATGATGGGTGACGAAAAAAAATTTGGAGGAAAAAAGGAACGACACTCTCAATTAGGGTTTTGCCAAGATTTGGTTGATACCATGTAGAGAATAAAATCTTTTATTTCACTCAATAAAATTCAATGTACAACGATGTATAAATAGAAGAGGAAAGGAAATCTAATCTAGAATAATTACAAAAGATATAAAAAATATTCTCTAATGTACTATAGAAGATATGATATATTGCATAATGTATCTCAAGAGTATTCATAAAATTTCAATCGCGAATACAAATGTATTATTAACATACTAAAACGACTGCCCGCACAAACAATAAACTAGTTTATATTATCATGAGTGAAGGGAATATTTAATTCATTTGAGCAAGAGAAAATAGGATTAATCCAATTCTAACTAGTAGAGGAAAGGAGCTAGATGATAGATCCCTTATTAAAATATTAGGGAAATATAATTATATTCTAATATTTAACATATTAGAGAATTTATCTTATACTCCCTCCGTCCTGTCCGAATTGTCTCATTTTCATTTTTTGTTTGTCACATTTCATTAGTCTCAATTCTATAAATAGTAACTTTTCCACACTCAATATTAAAATAATAATTCCACTCAACTTAGTCAACACTTACATTCTTTGGTTATTGTGTCCGGTCAAATCGGAACTATTCGAGCAGGACGGAAGAAATATTTTTATATTAAGGAATTATATCTCATAATTTACTTTTCTTAAAGGAAATTTGTCTTCCATCATTTACTAATTCAGTTATTAAATACTATGTGTTGCTAACTCACTATCTAGTCAATTATGTGATATTAACATTACATTTTTATTTCTTAATAATATTTTTGTTTTTAATAAATTATAATTTATTTTTGTTTTCATAATTTTTCTTTTCAATAATTTCTAGAGTTATTAATTAGAATACTAGTATTTAAATAATTATTTATACATATTATTTCCTTTATTAACTACTCTATTATTGGAAATAAAATATTAGTTCAAAAATAAAGATATTATTAAAAAACAAAATATAAAAATTAAAACTACATTAATGATCAAATTACAATATCTTAAAAAATAAAAAGATATTATTGAAAAATAAAACTATCAATGTGTCATATGACGTTTATGTGAGGGCAAGTTCGCACCAAATTATCATTGCATGACACTTAATGTCCGAGTCAATAATAAGGATAAATTTTCATAATAAAATTAAATTATTAAATATAATTGCATAACATTAAAAATGGTATAAAACTTAAGGCAAATTCTCATATAAGACGGTCTTATCATTTTTATTGCGAGACGAATTTAATGATGTACTAGATTTACACCCGTGCGTTGCACGACTTACATATTTAATAATTTATTTAATTATACTTAAATGAAATTATAAGGTTATATATATATATATATATATTTATGTTATACATCAAATTATATATATAAATCTGATAAAAACTAAAGCAACTTATAAAAATAAGAATTTGTTTTACAAAATTAATATATTAAAAAATTATATTTGTATTATTTTTTTTAGGATTATCATAAGAGAAAAATATTTTGGTGAAAAATGGTTTATGTACATGTTACCAATATTTATAATGGATCTTGATTTTTTAAAAGTTTTAAATAACAAAATAGAATTTTTTTTAAAAATTAAATATTGTAGTTCAATAAATGATCTCTTCTTAAAACTCAATTGTTAAGTATATTTTTATAAATATATTTATACTTTATTCAAGGTCAATATAAAACAAAATAAAACTTAAATGTTAATTTGTATGAAGATATTCTCAATTGACAATTAATACTAAATATCAACATCTAATAAAAGTAATATTAAATTAAATAGATTTCCACTTATTCAAATCATTTTTAAATTATTTCAACTACTCACTATTTTCGCTCTCCATTTCAATGTTATTAGGGAGATTTAAAATAATATAATTCTATGTTGCTACTACACAATATTATTAGCTAATTGAAGTTTATTGTGAATGATTATTTTCAGATTTTTTGTTGCCGATGTCTGGTGCTAATATTGCCAATTTACCGTTCTTGCTTTGGATTTTGAGTTTATTTATTATATTATAAAATTATTGTTGCAATATACATTAATACAAACTAATTTATTCATTCTAGTCCAAATGTACACGATTGAAATTTAATTTTTACTACCACGTCACGTACTCTTTCACATGTTATATGCCTACAATTCCACCATCTTCCCCTTGAAAACCATATCTTCTTTTCCAAATACAAATACTATTTCTATTATTCTCTTAATTTTCAAACTTTGAATTTTCTTTCAGTTCATTTTTTCCATCTTCTTAAATTCCATTTCAAATCCCATGGTAATTCAGCAGTATCGGAATGCTTGCAGTCACGACGGATCTCATCGGCAATTTCAAAATTATTGTGTGGCCAACAATTAGAAGAATCGAGATAATAGAGTAGATATTAAACTACCAAGTGTTCATCTATATGTAGATTATAAAATAAAATTAGCGTAAAATAGATGTGCCAAATTTTTCTTAGATATCATCTACCTCTTTCCACTTTTTTTTTTTAGAGCTCCTTGCAATGTCTTGGACAAGACCAATATTAACACCTTCAACCGTGCCACTTATCAGCTTCTAATCATGCATTCCTGTCACGACTTTTGGTGAGACTGCTGTTGCAAGAATAGAGCGAGTTTCATCCATAATCAAGTGGCTAATGATGATTTGAACTTGATAGAGCTGGAACAACACCCATAGTCACCATATGCCATGCTCTAGGGTAGCAACTTTGTTGCTGTTGAACTTTGGTAGAGCATCCATTGCAAGGCTGCACTGTGTAGTCGGGGGCCTATCAGCCATGAGAATAATCTCCATTGCGCCAGCTCCGCAGCCGACTTATGTCCCTGCACGCATCCAAAACATTATTGTCGTGTCTGCAGCGTCTTTTTCTGCCCAACACCATCATTTCTGCAATGAAGAGGGTCGAGAAGACGAAGGCTGTTGAAGAGGAGATGATTGAGAATTGCTCTTGAAAGAAGATGGTATATATAGAGTAGAAAACTTGAATTCGAATTCTTGTAAATGTAAAAGTATTTATGAAAAGTTAATATTTAAAAAAATGTTACATGACAGCAATGTCAGAAGCATGCTTGGGAAGTCTATTAGTTTTTAGTCTTTTTATGCTTTCAAGATGGTAATGTATTTTGAGTTTTTTTTTTTTTTTTAAATGTGTTTGTATTTAATGTTTTTTGGGCGGGAAACTAAGAAAAATATTTTAATATTTCAAAAGACTATATAAAGAATACTAAATAAAAATATACTTTTAAAATATTAATTGTATTCATCTGTTGACAAAGCAAAAATACTTTTTCAATTGAAAAACAATAGAGTATATTCTAAATTGCATTATAACATATGTGGATATATTAAATGCGCTATATATTAGTTGCATGACTTTCATATTTTTTTACATGTATTAATTATTATATTTTATAATATTTTAGCTTAGATATATTTAATTCATCTATGTTATCTCCTATATTGAGAACTATCAAGCTTTCATATTATCTAAAATACATGTTTTTAATAAAAATGTATAAATTCTAAACTTAGTATTGGCAAAATACTCATGAATTTATTTAATATATCTTATTTGGTTTGACACGTTTTTCAAAAATTTTGGAAGAAATTTCTTGGAACTCCGCATGTTGCGCGAATAAATATTATTCAAAATAATATACAAATAATCTTATTCATAATATTATGGTGAATAATATTATTCATTTTATTGAATAATAACTTATATTTCTATTGTATATAAATTATCAAATAAATAATTACCGTGTTTTAGTATAGTGTAGTTTGTTAATATATGAAAATAAATTTTAAATATAAATAATATCTATTCATTTTTTTCGAAAAAAATATTTTATTTTAACATGTACACATTTTAAAATATATATAAATTGACATATTGCAATCATCAACTAATAATTGTAAAAATATATTTATTTTATTAAATACTTTTTTATTTAAATTTCTACATGTTTCTCAATAATTTTGGAGGGAAAATCTTGGAACTCCTTTAGTATATTATATAGATATATAGATATAGATTTAATTTATTGAAATGATGTATTACTTTATTACAAATAATGTAATTTTTTACACAAAAAATACAATAATGTATTTAATTTATTGAAATGATGTATTTCTTTATTGCAAATAATGTATTTCTTTTTTTTATAAACAAACAATGTATTTCTTTGTTGCAAATAATGTATTTTTTAAAAAATAAAATAATGCATTTAACTTATTAAAATAATATATCAAGGTCCGTTTCACAATAATAAAGAGACCGTCTATTAGAAAACTAACTCTAAATTAAACCTAGGGATATATTTCCATCTTTCCCAAAAAAATTATTGTACCTTAAATTTTAATTAGTAAATTCAGTTTTGAGTGGATTGGGACATTTGAGAAAGGGTCTGACATGGTCATGAATGAATTTATTAACTAAGTGTATTGTATGTCAGATTCTGGTCCGAGAAGCCGCAGCCAATCACGACAGTGTATGCCCTTTCAAGGCCAGACCACACACACAAAATCTAAATGCTTTTATGTTTATCTAATTTTGTAGTAAAAAGTTAAAAACACGAGTTTATTCATAGTTAATTTACCCATATAATAATGACCCTATTAATTAATGTTATAATTAAGCACTTTTGACTGTTGTAGTACCGTGGAGCAGTTAGACCTACTATTGCTAATCACCCCGTGATTATGGTTAGCCAACTACAGTTAGTGGCATGATTGCAAGAATAATTATCTTATAATCTCTATTCTTTTAAACACTTTCCGATGCCCGCCACGAACACGTACTAATATATTCATAAACTGATTTAATAATATAATATTAATAGTAAGATCAATTTGGAGAATATTTATCTCAGAATCTTTATCCTCGAGAGTGAGATGTATCATTAGACAAGAACAAATACAAAAATGGAGGACAATGAAAGTGTTGATCAAATACTCGTATAAAAAGAATAAGTTAAATTTACTTTCTTAAAAACATATTATTATTATTATTATTATTATTGAAATAATGATCATCAAGTCAAGTTTGCTGACATTTGATAATGCCTTTATTGACCAAGTAACCGAACAAATTAGTTAAAGAAAATACTTTTTAAGTAATAAACCAGCCCATTATAGGGTTGGGGTTTTCAAAGTTTAAATCACTTGGTTATATCAAATTAACTGGATAAGTATTAAAAAAAAAAAGTTAAAACTCAAATCTATTATTTATTACTTACAGATAAAAACATTACTTTGTATCCATTAGGATAAAAAATATCACTTTTTTAATATCTAGTTACGTGGAAATACTTTTTTTAATAAAAAGAATATCAACTATTCAAATATAGCAAGAATCAACAATTATACTTTCTTGATAAAAGTTTCTTTTTGTGAAAAGTTAAAAGCTTAATTTTAACTGGGTCCTTTTTCTTTAGTTTTTACCAAAAGTGAGATTATTTCCCATTAACAAACCTTTTGCAAATCTCACTCTCTTTTCTCCAAAACAGCTTTTTTTTTTTTTTTTTTTTTTTTTTGACAGATATAATCCCACTCTCCTGGATATGATGCCAAGAATCTGTCTTCTTCTTCACAAACCATTCATTCGATCCAAACATATCAGACCCATAAAAAAAAAATAAAAAAAATAAAAAAAATCTAAACCAGTCTCCATTGTCACAACCTAATCCCTGTACAAGCAACAGAGGCTAAGCTACCTCAAAAAAATGAATAATAATGATGATCATAAACACAGATTATTCCGACCAACCAACCACAACAACAGACGACAACCTAATCTCGACCTAGCTAGGCTAGCAATAACCGAAACTGGAATCATCTCCAACCTGCGACGTGCCAGCCGATCTGGAATACTTCTTACCCGAGGCGGAAGCCGGGTCCCCCGACCTCCGCCGCAGCATCTGCCGCATGCCGTCCGCCACCCGAATGGCGGGGTTGGATTTGTTCTTGCGGCAGAAGGACATGTGGGCTTTCACAGCTTCGTCGACGGCGGATTTCTTCTTCACTTCATCTCCCACCGCTTCTGAACACAGCCCGCACAGCCATTTCCCCTCGAAGTTGGACTTCACCTCCACTATGTATTCCTGCGTGCACTCCTCTTTGAGGCCGCAGCACTCGCACTTCACCAATTCTATCTCCATTTTTTTGGTTTAATTCCTTTCTTTAATCACATGCGTGTCTGCAGATAAATTGTTGAAGCTGTTTCTTGCTTATGTTTTTGAAGGTGGAATGAAATGGAGAGAGGAGGAGAGGACGAGGAGGAGGAGGGGGGGAAGGAGAGGAGTATATAGTTGGGGGGAAGCTGCCATAATTTTTCTCCATGTTGTAAGGGACATTGGGCAGTGGAATATGAGACAATGTGGCCTTTTGGTGGGGGCCCTTACCCTTTTTTCTTTTCTATTTCAACCTTAATTTCTCCTGACTAAGATTAATTCCTTATATTTCTGTCTTAAATTCTTAGTTTTTCATGATGTGATTAGTTAGTCATGTATTGCTTGTATGAAACGGCGTTAGCTGGTCTTTAACTGTTTCAATGACTACTTGAACGACTGATAAAAAAACGGAGAATTGTCGATTCAGGACCCAAAAGATAGTTTAATTATCGATTCAGGACCCGAAAGATGAATTATCAATTCAGGACCCAAAAGATCAAACAATTCTCAATCCAGGACCTAATATTGAGGTCCTAGATTGAGAATTATATGATATTTTGGGTCCTGGATTAATAATTTTTGTGATTTTTCAGGTCCTAAATTGAGAATTAATCTTTCGGGTCCTAAATCGATAATTAAACTATCTTTCGAATCCTGAATCGATGAAACTCAAAAAAAAAAAAAAAAAAACCATCTAAAACAGCTATAAAGAAATGTGTATAGTGACGACACAAGTTATTAATATAAATATAAAAATGATCGTGATAATATATTAGCAAGAAACAACATTAATAAATATTGTCATGTTATTATTATAGAATAGTAGTTAAAGGATTTAATAAACTAACTACTATAGTTGTCATCATTGATCTATTTTAAGAACATTAATCGGTTCCAATCAGCTATAGTTGGCCAAGTCAACAATTAATTGAATTAGGGATTATATTAAGTAGATCTTAAAGAAATGTTGATAGAATTCACAAAAGAAATGATAATTTATTAGGATTGATGTTATAAACAATAAATTAATTGGAGCATTTTTTTTTTTTTTACTCTAGTTAATTTTGTTCTCGGTTCAAAACGACGACTTCCAATGCAAAATCAATATATTCTCAATTTAGAGTGCATATGGCTTAATCCTCTTATTTATATTAGATTATGAATTCAAACATTAATAAAGCATTTAAATTTGTACAATTAAAATTAATGCATTTTATTTAAAAAATTCATTAAGTAATAAATTAATACAGAAGAATACAATGTATCTTAAATTACTTCATATGATAGTTCTATCAATCTCTTTCCAATTGTCCTGAACGATAATTACATAATGTGAAACACATGTAATGGTAAAGGGAATTATAAGAGTAGGTAAAGGGTATTTCCCTACATCGAGCAACCATATTTAATATTTTTACCATTTCATTCGTGTCCTCAAATATTAGATCTACTAAAGTGCGATGAGTTATAAAATTTGAAATTATATCCAAATAATTTAGGCAATGAAGTCCAAGAATATATCAAGATATATCAAATTTAAATAATCATACACAAAAGGAATTTTTATTAGTGTTGAAATTTCCTATATATATATCCTAATTAGTATCAGAGTATATTAGATAGTAAATTAACTAAAGCAAAAGATTCTTACATTAATTAATTAGAATATAAGTTATGTGACACCAAGACAAATATTTTCAATTATTAGAGGATACCTGAGACTAGAAAAAAAAAAAAAAAAAACAACTGACGACCTTAGAGTATATTAAAAGACATTCTTCCTTGGACGGAATACTATATTCAAAGAACTGGTACTATTAGCTAGTTAAAGAACGAATAACCATTGATCCGCTACAAAAGCCTAAAAAGGTCGATAAAGCTTGCGTGATCATATAATTCCCTACAACAACAGAAACATGCTAAAATATGGGTCAACTTATCAGCCTCACAACGACAACAATTCAAACGAAAGAGACGAGAAAAAACCTTTTGCCACTCTAAATATTCTACGCTCAACTTTCTACTCTCACTCTATGTCTAAAACTTAAGCCTTCCGAGTTCTCTAACACGAGACCACCCGAGCTGATCTTCAGCAAAGGATCTGAGATCTTATGATCAATGTTCTTTGTAGAGAACTCAAAGCTACAATCCGCACTAATAGAGCCTAGCATGTGGAATGTGGTAAAACGATGCTAAGCAGCAGTGGCTATGATCGGAGATAGAAGAAGTCTCCCGTTAATGAAGAACGAAGGTTGTAACACATATTGAAGTGTCGTGTACAACTGAAGTCGGTGGATTCCGTTCATCGCGAACGAAGAGTGGTCGTATGAAATTTAACTTCGGACAAACATTTGTCTTATTTATAACTTGATAAGAGTGGCCGTATGGATATTTGATAAAATTACAAGTTTGTGATATACTTACATGTTGACATGTAATTTATAAATAAGTGTCATTTGATAAACCATGTCAACTTTCGGGTTCTGTTATAAATTTGAAATAAAATCGATAATTCAACATATGTTTTAATAATATACATAATTTGTGATTTTTTTTAAGAAAATCAAAATAGTTCGTAATATCTTTTATACTTTACCTAGCAAAATACATTAGAGGTACTTTAGAGCTTTGAATATTTGTATGCTTCACAAGGTTGTAAATTTGATTTACATCCGATTCCTTTAACTTCGCTAGACATGGCATTTTATTTATACATTTTCTTTCTTATAATGATAGAAATTAATGTATTCTGAAACTGTTTTAGTTTTTATTTAATCATAAAAACTTGATAGTGACCTATCATAATATAAGCATAAATTATATAGGCATGAGAACTGGAATCATGAGTTCATATTTGTCATGATTTTAAGGTTCATAACTGAAGAATATTGATAGAATTTAAATTTATAAGATTTTTAATGATAAAACCACATTTACTTCATCGAATAAATTGTTGGAAGGGCCCCATTTTTGTGCTATGCTTCACTGTTGAGAATACATTTTAAAAAATAAATATTTCATATCTTCGAATTCTAAATTAATTATGGAAGCGAATATAATTTGATAGAAATGGTCAAATCATATAAGTTGAGGGCAGAGATAAATACGATTTCATCGAAATTAGCCCGTTAGAGAATAAGTGACCATTATCAATCCAATCAAATAATATAATATTAATTTTATTTTTGCATTATTTATCGAATAAAAATTTCAAACTATCCAAACCGTTTGGACTAATCCGTATTTTAATCACATTTAGCTAGTTTAATTTAAAAGAGTTATTTTAGAAATTAGATATTGTTGTGAATCGAATCCTTCGTATATCGCAGATAAGCAATAATAAAGAAGAAATAATAGAGAAAACAAGATGGAGAGGAAAATAGAGAATATTATTAATAATTGATGTGTCCAGAGAATTACAATATCATGCCCTATATATAAGGGTGAAATCAGATCATCTATAGAAATCTAGAAAGATATGTGTATATCTCTAAAGTATATCTTAAGTAATGTCCACCAAATAAATATATTTATAACACTCCCCCTTGGACATTACTTCGTTATGTTCAGCCTCGTTAAAAACCTCACCGAAAACCCTATGAGATAAAACAGTCGAGGAAAAGAGTACATGACATACGTTTATTCATGTGTTGCACTAGATGCCTCATTAAAAACCTTAACTAAGAAAACCCAATGGGAAAAAAACTTAGCAAGGGAAAAAGAGTACATCTATTTAGCCTTCTGGGCATAATATAAACCTTCAAGGTTTAATTTTAAAAATGTTGTTCCCCCTCAAAACAATGATATTCAAAATCTTTATGATTAGTTTGAATTTCTCACTTCATTCAACATAATAATATTATAATTATAAACGATACAATATTATCCATATTTGTAATAATCTTCAGGATTATCACAAGATCAAACATTCTGAAAAATAATTATTCTTGGGGAGTTGATGTGGGTAAATGAATACGAGTAATAAACCTCATTTATTTATCTAATGTACCCAATAATTATTTATGCAACACAAGTTCATTATTCTTATACTGGAGGATGATGAATATTTCAGGTATCAAAATATCTTACGATCTTCCGATGTATGCAAGAGAATATAAATCATACTCCTTTTGTAATTCTCAAAAGAAAACATCATCTATGAGTGGTTTAGAAAAGTATTAAAAATGATAAGAAATGTCAATACCACAATAGAGAACAAAATAAGGAGTACGAGATCTATAATTATCAAGATCAAATAAATATTCCTTTATTCACTTAGACCACCAATGTCATACTTGGTTTCTTATAGATATACCAAGATTTGTATACCTTGAAGATAACAAATAATGTGCTTATTTCTATGTCTCTTTGTAAGAGAAGCACAAAGTCTTGCTAGCAAGATAATTTTGAATATTGTATCAGGCCTGATAAAATAGTGTACAAAAGATACTTAAATAGAGAACTTCTGGTCCAAAAATATCATGTTATCTTCTTTGAGTCTAAATAAGACATTATCCACTTCTGGGGATCAAATGACATTAGTGTTCTAAATAAATGTAATAGATCTCTCTCGAACTCTTATCATACATCGACTAGTGTTAGAAATAATAATGACTCTTTCAGGAGATTGTCGATCTGCAGGTCGACATAATACTTGGTCTTATCCAAGTCTTTTCCCTAAATGAGTCCTTTGGGGCCTTATTTCCTTGTCTAACCGAGACCACTAGCAACCTGAAGAATTTCATACTCCGTCTTTAGGCATGAATTAATTTTCAAGTTAATATGTTCCTTCTTCAAGAGGAATTTATACAGTTATCTCATCACTATATATGTTGCGATCTATTTTCTATAAAATCCATCAGGGATTTAATATAAATATTATCGTACAATGACTCATATCAATATATAGTCATGAAATTTAGTAACTGCACATATAAATTTATATTTTCTGCCATAGAAATCAAGTAGCGGAACATTATGCCATTCAAATAGGAGAGTAATTTATTTAAAATCAAGTGTGGGTCTCTGCGAAAAACCCTTGAGATCTTAATCTCGCTTTATATTTCACCACCTTATAGTAATCACGTATCCTGCAGGGATATTATTCGTGAGCGAGTTAATCTCTATTCCAATTGCTCATTTACATTTTTGGCTAATCATAATGCTTCTATGATTTAAGCTCTGGATCCAGATTGGAGCAATTGTGGAATAAGTATGTTGTCGACAACTATAAAGATTATGTTCTTCTCCTTTACTAATAGTATTCATGGCATTATTTAATTTTTATCATTTCCCATAATATTTTAATGTATTTGTTCCGCAATCCCAATAATTTTATTATTTGGTGCACGTGCTAATATATTGGGATTCATGTCTTCAGGATAATCCTCTTTGAGAGGTCACATATTCCTCTACAGGGGTCACTGGAGTGTTATTTATATATTTGATTTTATTCACCGCGGATTTTTAATTTATGCATCAATAGGTATCTCATACTTCTGGTATGAAGTCTCTAATACTTCTGGTATTTAGGAGTTTCATTTATTTGGTCTATTAGGGTCTTTAATTATTTATGATGCATAAGTTCAATCACTCCACTATATACAATAGATGCATTTATAAATGCATATGGCAGATTACTTGCTAAACATTGCAAGTTTTGATTCATTCATGTGTGGCTTTAACTATGAAGATCTTTTTATTCTTTTACATTTTTCGGCATTCCATTATCTTTGGGCTTATATCTCCCCCTAATGCCGATAAATGATCTTCTTTATGTTTACAGTCAACGTACTCTATAATGGGCTACTAAGGTTTATTTATAGACGGAGATTTTTGTACAACGTATATTTTTTATATTACGTTGAGAGCCCTTATAGGTATACTTTGGTGGTGATATGCAAATATAGACTGTAATAAAATGATTCGCAGATGGGAAATGATTATTTATTTACCACACTATTATATGGGGGATAGTCACAATATGCAGTTGGTCGGATTTAAAGGAATAATGACCATGAATTTTAAAGCGACCCTAATATTTGATAAATTGGTCAAAATATATATTCTGAAAGATAAATTTTTATTTGTATGTGATATCACATTATGATAATCTGACACTTTATAGTAATATGCCCAATAAGACCCAAGTACTCATGCCATAAGATTAGAAATTATGGGTCATTAAATTTTATTTTCATCGCAACATGATAATTAAGTTGAATAAATGCATAAAAAATATTCAAGTAAGTAAAAGTCAATAATTTCATTGTGCATAGATAATTAAAAGAAGTGCTCAATAAGTTCATAAATAGAAACCAAAATAACAATATTAATAAACGAAATGCAAAGCGTAAGAAATCCTAAAGATCTTAAAAGTAATCTAAAAGTTTAATTTGTTTGGATTTTCATCCTGAACATGCTCATCTTTCAATAAGTCATCATTATCATCATGATTGATAACCAAGTTTGCTTCAGGCAAATCTTGGGTATTTTTGCCCTTTTTTTTTTTTTTTCTTTTAACATTATTTGATATGCTTCCACTTAGTGCAAAGGCGTACGGCATATGCGAGACCAATGACCATCACATCCACACCTATAACAAACTTTCTTGTCAGTTGTTTGTTGAGATGAATTTGCCTTTTGTAGGTGTGGTTTATTGTCATTCCTTCTTCCATAACCTCGAGATCTATTGTTGTATGCATGATCTCGATCATCCCATTGTGACCAGTCTCTTCTACCACAAATGTATCCTCTACCTCTGGTAGCATTGTATTGTTGGGCAATAGCATGTGCTTCAGGCACAGCTTGCGAACCAACAGGTCTTGCATTATGATTTCTCATAAGAAATCGCAAATTCAGCCAATCATATTGTGCTTGAGGTAGGACTATTGATCTTTGTTGATCAAAGCGATCCTTCAGGGATTGCCATAGCGCAACGGGGTCTTTTTCAGTAAGATATTCGTTTTTGAGGTCTTTATTCAAATGGTGGCGAAGAAAGATCAGAGCTTTTGCCTTCTGGGCAGAGCTACTAGATGAATCTTGAACTATGGTCTCGCTCAGATCACATGAAGCTAGATAAATTTCAGCATCTAAGGTCATGTTAAATAGTTATTGCCGTCAAGGGCGAGTTCGGCAAATTCTCTTTTGTTGATATCAGACATTTTCAAACTACATGAATTATGCATAATATCATGCCCTATATATAAGGGTGAAATCAGATCATCTATAGAAATCTAGAAAGATATGTGTATATCTCTAAAGTATATCTTAAGTAATGTCCACCAAATAAATATATTTATAACAGATATATAAAATTTAAAACATGCTAAAATGTTCGACAAATATGTCATCCTCTAAATTAGTTAAATCAAACCGTCCACAACTCTAATTGTTCCAACAACGCCCAAATGAAAGAAGTGCAAGTTATTCTCACATACACAATATATAGAATAACAATTACATCATTAATGCATTCAGTTTTGAATTTTAGACAAGTGTTGGTCCTGAAATTAGAGTATAATAATATGCAGCGGAATAAGTTTGAATTTGCACTTGTTTTGTGAAACTGACAGGAACTCAGTTTCGGGTTAAAGAACGTAAGTTTAGCTCGAAAAGTTATTAAGTAAGTTTCAAGATATACGCTTCAATACATGGCTAAGAATTGAAGTTTTTAAGGTAAGCTTGATAAATTTAAGTACAGAAACTTAAAGTAAGCGAGTAAAATGACACAGAATATTATAGTGGTCCGGACTTAATCGAAAATTCATAAGTTTTAGGTTACAAGCCTCCTTACGATCTATGATTAGCCTGTCGGAAACTTCCGTCATTCGGTCTGCTGACGTCACTCGCCTAGGAACTCCTTGCAAGCTGGAACTTCTTCAGATTGAAGTGAGGACGAACCCCGCAACCGTCTTCATGGATAGTTGGGTGTTTTCTTGTTCTTCCCAGAATTATGCTTGGTCGGCAGATGCCCGTAATAATCAAAAATCCAGAGTAGGATAATGACTACTATGAATATAACTTAGAAAGTTATATTCACCAAGAAATCGCTTCAGCTTTAAGCTTTAGCCTCGTGCTTTGAACCACGTAGTACGGAATGATTAACTTGAGTTAGAAACTCAAGTCTCGTGTTAATCACACGAAAAACCAGAGAGCTCTGAGTAGAAAGTTTAGCAGAGTGTTGACTTATATTTTTCACGTGATTCAGGTATGTTCTTCAATCGAAATGTTGAACTATTTATAAGCAGCCTTGGTCGACACTTTGAATTCTGTCCACTAGACACATAATTCAAGTCGTTAGAGATATATATTGAACTATCCAATCAGAGCCATTCTTCGTAGGTTTGCTCTGCTCTAAAAAGTTGTCCTTTCATTGTAATTCCTACCTGCTCTTGTCAGACTAAGCTTCAGTCCGAGGAATCCAAGTATGAGACATCCTCGTATTGACTTTTACTTAGCATTTATTCGCCTTTAAGTCTGACTTCAATTCGCCTTGTGTTCCTCATGTTTTTGAAATAAAGGCCTCCATACTAACATTACAAAGTCAGTATGGTAAGATCAATACTGACTTCCCAAGGTCAGTATAGGCCTTAGCCATACTTAGTGAAACTAAGTTTTCAGAAACTAAGTTTCGGCCTTACTAAGTTTCAAGCATAAACACTTCTTCAAATCTCGAGTGCCTTCTATGCTCGGTCTTCAGCACCTAAGTTTCTAGTCTATTACAACACAAATAATCATATACATGGATTACATTGAAGACTCTAGAATCTTAGTACTAAAGTAAGTTTTGACATGTCAAAACATCAAATTAGGAGAGAAACTAAAATTTAATTTCTAACAAGAAGTTGATTAGTTCTACTCCTGCTAATTCCTTTTCTTACATTAAATAATATTTTGTAAATTTATAATATGAATTTACTTATTTAATTCATCTACATTAACTTGGTTTGGAGGTATTTCAAACCGTAATATATACTAAAAATATGATTTATGATTATGGCTTTGAATTAAATTATTTATAAGTTATTTGAGTCTCAATTCGATAAAAGTTTGTTTGAGCTTGTATAGTCAAGTTCGCTTACAGACGAACCAAACTTGAGTGTTACGAATTATGATATAATTCCCACCTTAATTTATTATTTTGATGAGTCAAACACTACCTGCCAGTGTATCTCTAGCTTAGAGTAGTTCGAACTTATAAAGTCCTGTATAGGAATTTATCGAGTCGTAACGGAGCTGATCGTGAGCAAGTTCCAACTTCAAAGCATACATTTGAAGGTTGTTGACTGACACCTCATCATCAGCAATGTGCTTATCAACAAAGTGTCACCAACAAGGGTGAATCCCAAACTCGCTTATAGAGACAAAAAGAACAAGTAAGAAGCATACTTTTCAAGCACAGATTTTAAGTAATGAGAACTTAAAGTTTATGGTTTCCATAAAGTTTGTTCGTCTAAGGAATCAACAAACATACATTCCTATGACTGTTTGTAAGTCGTTCTAACAAAAAATTGCAAGTCTACCTACTACTGACAACAAATGACGCAACATTTTAGAAAAAGTGAAACATTTAATTGTGGATTACATTTGTCTCTGAACGACTACAATTCAATCCTACTGGACTTCACCTATAAATAGAGGAAGAGTTCAAGTGAAGAAGGTTACGAACTACAAACAAAAGCGGTGACACTCTGCGAAAATTATTACTTAAAGCTCTCAAGCATTCAAGGCATCTTACCAACTTACCATGTGCCATTTTTGGACACGAGACTCTTAGCAGCCTTGCTAGATTTACTATTTAGTTTCCTCGCTAAGTGAGAAACCACATCGGAGTCACTGTTTTTCCATGTAGCTAATTATTACGAGTGTTTAACACTGCAAGCTGACAAGTTTAGAGAGGAACTCTAAAGCTCTCAACGACCAGCTGGAGGCTGCGAGGTGCGTCCTCACTCCAGATCTAAAGAAGTAAAGGTGAGTAAAGAATAGGTGAATGCGGTTGTGGACTTGCATACATTGGCATCTACTAGCAAGATACAGATCGTGCACTTAGTGAATTTCCAGACGTGAGTCTAAAGAGAGGATGTAGGACAGTTGCGTCCAAACCTCTATAATATCCTTGTGCAATTTAATGCTTTTGTTATTTTGCTTGGAGTTAAATACCCAACACTATCAAAGTGTTGGGAGTATACTTGAAATTTGACTAAGTACATTTTCTCACTAACAACCTGTTTTCAGAATCTAAGCTAGTGCCTGAACAGCCAGCTTGGAGAGTGCAGCTTCATAGTATTCAACTCATAAGCTCATTAGCTTAAGTTTGTATAAAGTATAAAATTATTAACTTTATAAGATTAATATTTTTATAATTTAAAAATAACAAGTATGTTAACTCTTTTAGTTAAAAGAAAATTCTAAGTTTGAGCTTGAAATTACCCATCCCATCCTGATTAAATGTCCCATTTTTATTGTTGACAAAGACCTAAGCCACCTATAATAGTGAGTCATCCTCTTCCTTGCAAACCGATTTTGTAAGGATGAGTTCGATCTTAACATAGTATCAGAGAGTCAATCCAGATATGATGATGGGAACCCCAATTGCCCGATTATCAACATTTTGAGATAAAAATATTTCCATGTTGAGCGTTTGAGGGGGTGTGTTAAATGTATCCCTCATCGACTATGGACGAACGCCTTGACCACCTTAAAATACTAAGGAATCTCTCTCTCCTTAAAAGCCAGTTTTGCAAGGAGATGAGTGATGCTAACATGGTATTAGATCCAACCTCAGTTCAATTATGGGTACCCTAATAACAATTTGAGGTTAAATGGCCCCATGTTGTGCATGTTATCAATGGTTTAAGGTTAAATCGTCACATGTTGTGTGTGTATTAAATATCCCACATTCATTTGGAATAATGGTCTAGGCATTTATATAAAGCTAAAACATCTTTCTCCTTACAAGCTGATTTTGTAAAAATGAGATTGTATCCTTACATGGCATTAGAGTCGAACTCACTTACAATTACGGGAGCTGCAATCGCACAGTTATTGGCAGTTTAAGATAAAGAAAAGTTTCACGCTACACGTGTTAGAGGGTGTGTAAAATATATCCCACATCGACTGTGGACAAAGGCCTGAACCACCTTATATAGTGAGACATTCTTTTCTTTACCAACTTATTTTGTAAAGATGAGTTGTGTCATAAAATGATTTTAGATCAAACCCAGTTGTAATGATGGGACCTCCAATAACACAATTATCGATGGTTTGAGATAAAAATAGATACACTTTGCGCGTGTGAGAGGGTGTGCATCAAACTCGGTTTGTTAGAGTTTGAAGAGATTATCAATGAAGAGGAATGAGTCCAAGCTCTCATTCTTGGTTTTCTGACTAAGAAACGGAATAAAACTAAGTCCAAGCTCTCAGGTTTTGGTCTCTTGAAGGAGATTACAAACTGGCACCTTCTATTAGTTTGTAAGGGTAATAATTTTTGAATGGATAATTTTGAAGAGCAACCAGTTTGGGTTACCATGTCAGCAACCAGTTTGAAGAGAGACCAGTTTGCCTAGTCAACAAACTTGCCAAGTGCAAGAACTTTCAAAAAGCACGAAGTGTAAGTTTCACGTCACATTAATGCGGAATTTAATGCAACCCAGTTGATGGAGTAATATGAGTGAGCCAAATTTAGCTATTATTTTACTTTAACTGAATTACACATTCTAGTGTAATCAATTTGTTTTCGCCATGAAAATTTTATCGACCAATATCTCTCCTGTTGAGGGGGAAGATTCATAAGGCAAGCTCTGTAGTTAAGGATTTCAGCTTTTGAATAGTAGAACTTGCTAGAATATCTTTTTTTAAACTAGAAAAACTGATCATTTTTCCAGCTTAGTGGTGGTTTTGACAACATCAAAAATAGGAAAATTGTTGCGAATTTAGATTCAAATTACTTATTCTTTTTGTATTTTGATGAGTTAAAGACTGTATAAAAACCACTTGTTTAGAGTGTCTCTAGATTAGCTCTAGTTTGTTCAAAACTTGTAAGTCATGTATATGAGGTCTATCGAGTTGTAATGAAGTTGATCAAGACAAACTGGTTCAGAAGCTAATCCACCAGTTTGGGATGCGAAAGGAGTTAGAAGAAACCAATAATTAGTCTACCAGTTTGGATTCTCATCCTCAAAGAAACAACAGAATTCACCAGCTTGGAGGACACCAGTTTCTAAGACATCCTAACTCAAGCATAGAGACAAAAAGAATAAGGTAGAGGAATGCTTTTCACGGCTATATTTTAAGAATGGAGATTCATCATAGTTTGGAGACCCTGGTGCTCAACCAGATTCGATTCCTTAGACTGACGAACAAAGTTGTTATGATACAAAGTATAGAGTCAACACCTGTTGTCAAAAAAGCAGGAGCAGATGCACATATTCTAGAAAGAAACATGTCCTTCATAGAAGAAAAAGGCTCTGGATTGGACAATATCCAGAGTGTCTCTAAATGGATACATTTTCAAATCTCTTCCACTTCGCCAATAAATAGGGGAAGTACTCCAAAGGAGAAGGTAACAAAACAAAAAATGAATTTCAAACCGAGTAATGAAACTCTGCAAAATTTCAAACTTAAATATTTTTAAAGTTTGAGGCTTTTTCTTAGCTTAATGTGTGCCAATCTTTGGACACGAGACTTGTTGCTCTTTGACGTGGTGTTGGTTCGCGTCAAGAATACCATGTGCTTAATTCCGGTCACCACTTTTATTCTAGCCCAAATGCTATGTAGATAGTCAATTCGAGTCAGGGTCAATCCCACGGAGAGTGGAGTTAAGCTTTGCAACCTCTAGAGTCACGAGAATCCAACTAAAGCAAATGATTTATATTTTCTAGTTAACCTGCAAATGCTCAAAAGAGAATATCAAATATAATAAAGTGTTCAGAGTGAATGAATGTCAATATCGAGTTTCTGAGAATAATGTCCATCGGTCTCCTGCAATTGATCAAATGGTAGGTAGATAGATTCCAGGTTATCTTCTAATAACTTGAACTCGTCTCTACTCCAGGCGCTGTCACTACAAGGAGCATTCCTAAGATAAAATAGACTGCATGGAATACCTACAGTCACTAGGCTTCACTAGAGCTCTCCCCCTTAGTCAACAACAAGGTTTTCACCTAGGGTTTCTACAAGTGCCCAACTACTGATGACTTGGCCTATTCACCCGAATGGTTAAGGCTAACCACGGTTGCCCAATTCCCCTTTTATTGTAGTTGTCCAGCCCAACCCTAGTACTTTCGTAGCTATATTAAGATCTGGGAACCATTCAAATACTAGGCTAACGACACTAGTTTCCTGCCTGACTCATCCTAGGATTATCCTTCCAACCCCTTACCGACATGTTTTTGCCACTCATAAGTTCACTCGGCTAAAGCTACCCCACTTTGGTTGCCCAGTTCCACTAACCTACTCATGTAGCCATCCTGAATAGCCCAAATAGATTGGCTTGTAAGAGACCTAAAATCCCCAAGATTAGATCAAGAAGGAAGGATGATGAACTAAGACAGTCTTGTCTCGACCAAGTTAGAAATTTTGACACCTCACACTCTACATCTCAGCTTCTCAATAAATCAATCCATTCACCCAGAATTGGCATTTAGCTAGACATAAAATAAATACAAGAAATAAAGATAAGTGATTTACCAAACTTCATAATATTATTGAAGTAATAGGAACCTTCAATACTATAATAGTTCGGCGCTTCACTGGAAGATATAAATGTTGATCCCGCAAAAGATAAAGTTAAAACTTAAAACATGCGATATTAAATAAATGATGCATATGGATTTTATATTAACCTTATTCGCCACAAGCGGCAACTACAAATTCCACGTAAGGAATATGCTCAGATCCTAGTTGATGCGCTCCTTCCATATTTAGCACCTTTCCATCTTTTACCCAACTTGATCTTGCAAATTTCGTCTTGATCTTAGCTCTGGATTCTTGCATAGTGATTCTTGCAGTGACTTAAACACTTTCCATTCTAGTATTTATGTTGAATTGCCCAATACAAGAAGGTGTCGTCAAATGCATCTGAGTATGCTGATTCGTCTCAGTCCTCAGAGTAACTCACTTGGACAATTTTCCTCAACAGTCCCAAATTCGTCTGGAAATGGCCAATTCTTCCTCATTCTCCGTCATAAAATAATTAAGCAAAACACCCCCGACTCTACTACACAAATGACTACACACTAAATAAAAGATATTAAAACGGACTCAAATAAGGTCAAATCTAGAGTTGTGTCACTCTTAAGCACAAATTAACATCTTGGTGTTCTTACTTTCTGAGTAAGAACACAACAATCGTTGTTATCTCCAAGCAGAGACTATCACATGCATCTAGCCAAAGAGATTAATTGTTTTGGGATGAACTATAAATTTTCCAACTTCCAAAGAAAGATGTTACGTGGTGTGCCCGCACTCAAAGTCCTGTGAAACCGAAGGAGACCAAGGGCCTGGACGAGTGAGTTGGTGGACTGGTAGACATTGGCATCTACTAGCTAGCGATAGATCGCGAGCTCCTTCGTAACCTGAAGCTTAGTAAATTTCAAGACTTCAGGTCTGAAGAGAGGATGTAGGACTTTTGTGTCCGAACCTCTACTAATCATTTTTTCACTTTACTGCTTTATTACTTTTGTGCTTGAATTTTAAAACTCAACACTCTCTAAGTGTTGTAGTATAAGCAAACATGACTACTAACCAAACTCGCTAACAATCAGTTTTCTGAAAAACAAACTAATGAGTAACAACCAGTTTGTGAGTGCAAGTTTACCTTAAATATTTCCACTGTACATTTCAATACTCTGATCTCGGGACCAACACTAGTTACATGACTTTTATACTAGTGGTGGAATATCTTGTTGGCTAGAGCTTCAAGGAAAAGATTTGCTGAGGTTTTTGGACTTAAAATCCGATTTTGACTAAGATTTGACTAAATCTTGCCATGTGGACCGTATGTCAATCGACACACGGTGTGTTAGTCGATATGTCCACGTCGATTTGAATGCCACACGTCGGTTAAAATAGAGAGTCATCATGCGGATTTCCTCTTCAATTGTACACTTTCCTCCAAATTCCTCCTATGTTCCTGTAAAATCGACCACCACAAGCATAATACCTAATAATATATACTCATGCATAAAGTATAATAATAAATTAACCAAAACTACGTAAAATAATAGAAAACAGGAATAATAAGTGAGTAAATATATGAGCTTATCAACGTGTCAGACAGCTCTTCCAAAGACACTTTGCTGGTAATATAGTGTCAGCAAGCAAACCTAGACAAGCAAAGCTTCTTTGCTGGTGAAAACTTTGACAAAAAAATGTCCTAAAGCTTGTAGTTAGTTCCTATTACAACTCTATATTTCCTATACAGAACATTACAAGTTCGAGATAACTTATCTATAAACACACTAAACTAGTGGTATGTTTGACTCATCAAAACATCATTTAAGGAAAGATTTTCTAACAAAAATCCCTAACAGTGCGCATATAGCAGGAGGATATAGGAACTTCTTGCGACTACTACAGAGAGTTACATCACCTTGTAATCTTGTTCTAGTGATTTTCAACCATTATAGACTAAAGAGTGGATGTCGGATTATTGACATCCAAACTACTATAAATATCATGCGTTATTTACCACTTTATGTTCTTATCTTGCTTATTTGGAAACCAACAATTGTCTAACTCTGGTGTGTTCTTTGAATTTTGTTTAGTAAAACTTCTAAGCCTTAAACCAATTTAAGAGTATTAATTAACTTAAGTAAGAATCAGTTAATCATATATTACACTTATAAGACTTCCGCGGCATACTAACCGTTAATTTGAAACCAAATATAAGAATTTATATTTTTAAATTAATTTGCTTCACAAGCGAGCTCCAAATTAAATATTGTTATTCAATTAATACATTTTTATATAGTTAAAAATTGAATAGCTCATAATCCGTAAGTAAATAAATACAAATATGTCAGAATTGATTGTCAACTACTCAATATCCATGATTGGGCAATTAAAGCAACATTTATTTGAGACAGATAAGAGAGGTTGGCGCACATTGTTTCTGCTTCTGAGCTGGAGAATTTCTTCCAATTTATTGCATGGTTTTTAGGAGAAACGCTCTAATTCCAAAATAAATACTTTTGTAGAGCATACCTACAAATTCCAAAGGCTTGTATCTTCATTAATAGTTATAACTTTTTAAAAAATAAAGAACAATGAATATCTTTATTTAGGAATGCTAATTGTGCTTTTTGTTGGTTTTGTGCCATCCTTATCTATGGTCAATTATTCAATTTAGATTAAATTAGACTGAAATCTTTTCGAGCTAAAAAAATTTCGATCATAATCCTATTTCTTAGGTTTTTAGGCTATTCTGTCAAACCAACGAATTGATAAATTATTTTTTATTATGTCATAAATGTTTTCCTCCCTCTTAGAATTTTTAAATGATAAAAAGATTTATAAAATATTCATTATCTTTTATAAAAAAAAAAACCCAATCACATATTAAACTTCATATATTTAATAATTTAAATATTATAAAAATACTATATTTTTATTTTATCAATATTTTTACTTCATAATTAAATACTATTTAAAAATATAATTATTTATAAAAATACTTACTGAACTAAGTATAACGTAAAACACAATTAACAAATATTATCGTTAATATCAGAAGTACATTTTGGTAATATTAAAAAAAATTAATCTAGCTAATTTATAGGTTCCAATTTATATCATGATTTTTAGGAAAGCTGGTAGGGTTAGCTCGATTTTATTGGGCGAACCCAAAAATTTTGAACTAAATTAACATTCCTAATTTTTTAAAATATTGAATTGAGCTTGATGAAGATTCGATTGAGGCTTATATAGGAGTGATGGATCCGTCTTAGAATTGTAGTGACATCTCCGACTTAATATGACACCTGACACAAACCTACAAAAATATAAATGAGTTGGGTCAAGTCATTTCGAATTTGAGTCAATTTCGGATTGAACCTACGAAATCTAATTAAAAATTGTGTCAGTTTCAGGTCGATTCAAGAGTCTCATATGACCTGCCAATGCAATCAATCAATTAGTAAATATGAAAATTGTTTGAATTATGACTTTAAATATAAATTGTGCTTGTGATTTCACGTTTAATGGGTTGTTTTCATGTTAAATATGTTATTTTCGTATTAAATAAGTATTTTTTTTGTTAAACATATAATATCAATTAAAGTTAACTTTATACCCTTTACAATTATTCCCTGCCAGTCCATAAAATCCAATTGTTTTAATATGAGATCATCGTGTATTTATAATTTTAAAAAATAATAGTGTATGTGATGAGAATTATGTTAGTTCAATTAATTCTCTGTATAAAGCTAACTAAAATAGAACTAATCATTTGAATGTAAATATTGTATAGATTTAAGATTTTTAATAGACTAGGTTTATAGCTAAAGATTGAAGTCTTGAAGAGCTCAAGCCAACCAATAGAAGATCAAGTTTGTAGATTGCCATATTTGGCCACCTCAATTGATAGTTATGAGAGGAAGAGAACAACAACTAATAGTCAAAAGAGAGTTGATCAAATGTGAAAAGTCGGCTGACGATAAAGGTGATAATTGGGTCATGTTCGGGTTGACAGGTCGGGTTACAAACTAATAGTAATACGTCACACACCAAGCCGAACCCGCCTTGTTTATTTTCTGATCAACCCAAAATGACCCGCTTAATTATGGTATAAAATGTAACCTTAATATACATGACATATTTAACACAACATATTTAACACGAAAATGGTCTGTTTAACACGAAAATGATCTATTTAACACGAAATAACCTTAACACGAAATCACAAATGCAATAAAATAGATATAATAGTAAAATTGATTAATTTCGCGAGTCATTCGAGTTATGCAGGTTGAACAGAAACTGACCCGAACCCGATAAAGATCTAATTGAGTTTCGTGATCGACCCAAAATTGACCCGAATTTGAAATGAGTTGACCCAACCTGTTTATTTTGTGTTAGGTTCGTATCGAGTTATCGTATCGAATCAAAAATTGCAGCCCCTACGTGACGAAAACAAGAGACACTGACATGTAAAAGCTCATCGAACACAGTTGTCAAATTACCAGTTTTATACATAGCTCTTCCACGAGCAAGTTGCAAAAAAGAAAATAGGATTAAAGATAAGTAAGGAAAATGGTATGAGGGAGTTGAAGATAAAGAGAAGTGAAGATTTCTTTGCCTTTACACAATTTTATATTTTCTCATTATGTAAAATTTAATTCAGATCCCTATGAATAATTCGTGGATTGTAATTACTAGGGGGAGTTCTTCAAATTAGCCTTACCAGAAAATTGTTCATAGTGGCGACAAATCTTTTTCTTGATGAGTAGGCAACCGGCATTTAAGACAAAACCCCTCTTCACCATTATCCAAATCCACCATTTACAAACATTTTTCCTATTATATGTATGTATATTAATTTTAAAATAAATAATTTTTGTATTAATTTTGAATAAAACAAGAATGGAATTATTTGAATTTGCTGATATACAGTCTTGAGTTACACATCAAATTAAATTTAATCGGATCCTACCTGGTGGGGAAGAAAGATTTTTTTTCTTCTTAACATTAATTTACACCCTCAACTTTGAAATTTGAAAAAGAAGATTTTTCACCTGTTTTTCAAAATTCTCATAAGCTTTAAATATTCCAAAGAGAAAACCGTTTACCGTTTTTCCAAAATTATCACCTATTATTATCGAATCGGCCATGAACTTTTAAATATGAAAGAAATCCTTTATTTTGAGTTAAATTCATCACGATATAATATAAATTATCAACCTACCAATGTTGATAACATTCAAATTTATAACATTTTAAGTTATAAATGCATCACTTTATCATTAGGACCACTACCTTATAGATGTATTGAAATTGTGGAATATTCATTTTGTACTCAAACCTATAATTAATTAATTAATTATAAAATATTTAATCAATTCGTTTCGAGATTGAAACACTAGTGTATAAAAGGAGATGCCCTTAGGATAACTAGAAAAGGGCTCTTGTTTATCTAGACATTGCTAGCTATAATTGTTTTGTAAAATACTGGGTTATGTTCTTGTTTTTGGGCTGGATTTATGAGAATTTATTTAGCAGATTTAATCTTTTTTTAAAAAAATCTTCTAAAAAAGCACTGTGTCTGTTTGTAGGGTTTCCTTAGATATTAAGCAACCCTGTCAAAAACCATGAAATCGATCAGGTCGTGTTTTCAGGGTTGTTTTCGATTCAGGACCTAAAAGATAGTTAAATTATATTATCAATTCAGGATCCGAAAGATGATTTGTCAATACAGGACCCGAAAGGTCAAACAAATCTCAATCCAGGACCTGATATTGAGGTCATGGATTGAGAATTATATAATCTTTCAGGTCCTGAATTGATAATTAATCTTTTGGGTCCTCAATCAATAATTAAACTATCTTTCGGATCCTCAATCGATAAAACTCCTTTTATTATTTATTGATTAAATACCATCTAGACATTAGGTCATACCTGAATGCCCGGTTAATACTAGTAAATTTACAACCATATCAAAAACTCTTCATAAGCTAGTGTATGCTATTAATACAAAATATATGTGAATTCACATCATGATTTATTCAAAATCCTTCAATAAAGTTGTGTCATACATCCATGCTAAAGAAGCAAAGGATCATCCACATGTGCTCTTGTTTTTTTTGCTCCACATCATCATCATCTTATGCAGGTATAAATTTGTCTCCTACATTTTTTTTTTTTTTTTTCCTTCACATGGTTTTCCACATGCAACCATGTTTTTTTTCCCCCCCTCCCCCACCCAACCCTCCACCCATCCCCCCGTTTTTTTATTTTAAAAAAAAAAAAAAAAAAAAAAAAAGGGTTTTGGATTAATTAGTTTGTATGAAAGAGTGGTTTTACATTATGAAATTTTCTCGAATCGAGTCGATTTGATTATTGTTTAATTTTAATTTGATTTTGTTAGAGTAGTCTCAATATAACTCGAGGAAGTAGTTCGAGTGGGTCGAGTTGTGTAGGTCGAGGAACTCGAGGAGCAGCTCGAGTTGGATAGCTATGGAAAATATATTGTGTATATCTTGTTTCTTTGTTGGACAAGATTTATCCTTATTGGTATTAGATTTGGATAGGCATAAATCTATTTTAGATAGATTTAGATTTAAATATATATTACCATATCTAGGTTATATATTCCTTATGTGTTTAGGAATATCTCCCTATATATACCCCTGCTCCCCACCAATTGTAATTGTCACATACTTTGTATTTTCTTCACCATAATAATATCATCACCGAGGAGGCTTGAAGAGTGGACGTAGAGCTTACGCTCGAACCACTATAATTCTTTGTGTTCTTGTATTTCTGTTAGTTATTTGTGTCGCAATCGCTTCAATTCACAACAGGAATATATAACCTAGATATACCCCTGCTCCCCACCAATTGTAATTGTCACATACTTTGTATTTTCTTCACCATAATAATATCATCACCGAGGAGACTTGAAGAGTGGACGTAGAGCTTACGCTCGAACCACTATAATTCTTTGTGTTCTTGTATTTTCTGTTAGTTATTTGTGTCGCAATCGCTTCAATTCACAACAGATTTGTTTATTAATAAGTTGAGTTTTAAGTTTTTTTTTAAAAAATACTTTGAAGTTTATAAAATTAATTGAGACTTAGTCGAGACTAAATGAACTTTTATTAATAGATTATGTATAAAATATTCATTATTTTTCTTAAAAGAAAATTTATTTATTCCAAAAACAATCTCATATTCATATAACTATAAAAATTTTGTCATATTTGTTACTCTTAAATTATGAAGATATTTATAAAATAATAACTATATTTTATATTTATTGTAGTTAACAAGCTCACGAGTTAAATAATATAAGCTAAAATCTGGTTCGTTCAAATAAACGAGTTCGAATTAAAAATTCAATAGTTTACAAGTGCTTTAATTTTTCAGCAACCCTAGTCATGGTTAACTCAGGTGACTCCACCAACGGTTGCAAAACTTTCTTATTAAAAGTTCAATATGAAAATTACAATGACATGAGTATTATTAATTCACCGCCAAAATCATACAAGCTTTCTTATTAAAAGTACTAGTTGAGAAATACATATCAATTTCTGTATTTATCACTATTTTTAAGTCAAACATTGATCTCGTTATCAATATAGAAAACGATAAAGTATTAAATTTATTGTAAAGCATTGTGATTTTTCAAATATATTACAAGTTATGCATATTATTAAAATACATGCTAAATTATAGTTTTATTTCAAAGATATTTTTCAAATATATTACAAGTTATGCATATTATTAAAACACATGCTAAATTATAGTTTTCTTTCAAAGATATGCCAATCTATTAGTTTTTGTTTCAAACTTATTATAATTGCAATAAATTCGACGATAAAATTTGAAAAAACTACAATTGTTTGTGATATATTTTGCATTGATGACATAAAGTTTTTGTAAATATTAAGTGAAGTCTAATGAGCCACATCAACTTTCCAACATCGAGTATTTGCTCCATCATAAATTTGAAATAAAATTGATAGTTTGAAATATATTTTAATAATATATATAATTTATATTATATTTAAAAAAAAATCACAATATTTTGTAAAACGCTTGGATACTTTACCTGAAAATAATGATATAAACTTTAAAAAAAAGTAGAAGCTAGGTTTCAATTAAAAATAATAATAATGAAAAGAATGAAGTTTGAATTGATTAGTTGCCAGAGTGGACCTGCAACTTGCTATAATTCTGCATTGTTATCATGATGTTGTGCTATATTTATTATTATTAATATTATTATTTGGCCACATGATTGACATAGGGTTAGTGTTTAGTTAATTTTAATTTGTCATGACCATTTTTTGTTAATACATTATCAAAGTGTATATTTTAATTCTAGCTAGTGCTGGTCTAAATAACTTCCCACACATATATAGCTAAAAATATAATATCATTAATTTCTAGTTAAGAGAATAAAAAAAAATTATAGTAATCATCCAATCACACACGTGTATGCAGACTTATTTAAGTATTAAATTATGCATGTTTACAAGCATTGGATAATGCTAAAACTCATTTCGAGTAGAAAAAGATTTATTAATCCCAAAACTTTTTACGTATTAACCGTTTAGTATTTGACCGTCTTTGTATAATATTAAAACTTATCGTATGATTAACATATATTTAGTTCGTACAGTTGACCATTATTATTATTAGTATTATTATTATTATTATTCTGCAATCGTAATTCACTGAGATTTGATGTGATGCAAAACTTGTTTTCTTTCTACCTTTTAAATAGTGATTAAATTCTTGATATGATATAATATAGCAATAGCCGAAAGTACTTATTATTAAATTATTTTCAATCTAAATTAAGTATTGAAGAGTTATATAGTTAGAGAGTGTCAATTTTAGAGTGTGCAAAACTATAGGCATTGAAAAATACAAATACAATAATAATGGATTATTATTTAGATTTATAACGTTTGTGTCACTAGGTTGTTAAGAAAGATGAGAAAATCTTTGTGTCAGCACTAAAACACTTTACTTGTGTGATTTACCATTTATAGAGATTTTTGTCAATTGTGTGAATACAAATAATTTATGTTAATATGAATTTTTTATTATATTGTACTTCAACTTAGAGTATGATATCATTATTATGTCCATATAAATTATTGATGCTTCATAATTCATAGTCCTACTTATGCAAACTCCTCCACTATGCTATTCCATAAAAGAAGCACTATAATTACTTAACATACATATTTATTACATCTTGTGAAGAACAACACATCATGTTGAAGCTTATGATTGAGCCATCAACCATTCAACGAATTGCAGATGTCTTTGCCCCTAGTAGGGACTTGAAAATTTAGATTTGTAGGGCACAAACATGGAACATCAACCAAGCCTTTTCTTTTTTATGACAAAAGTGCCAAACCACAAAAGTTGGTTTGGTTGTTATTGCCCTAATTTTGTTGTTGAAAAAATTGCTCAACCAGCAAGATGTGACCACACACAAATTGTAGGGATTGAACCCCACCCCCATGTGATTTCAGACCATTTCCCAACGTGGGAGGTTCCCTGTAACCCCTCACTCTCACCTCATTTTCTTTCACAATCTGATTTCTGTTTTTGGCTTCAAGAAAACCGAGGCAAAAACTGATATGATATGTACAGCTTGAAATTTCTGGTTCATGTGGTAGATAAGCATTGCCCTCTCATGAATTTCGAATTCTATCAACGAGCTCGAAAACGAACCCATCGGGGTACAGGGGACCATTTCCAAGAACAACAAAACAATACTTTGTACAATATACAACAAAAGTAGACACCCATGATAAAGATTAAACAGAGTGAGGGGGCATCAAAATCTCATCAACTTCTGAATTTTACAAATTACAGCTGTAGGTTTCCCACCTGTTGTTATTTCCTAAAGGCCGGCGCTAGGTTCAGTTCGATTTCATCTCAATGTCGTCGCTCTCCTTCTCTTTCGAATCAGCATTAGCTATATCTTCAGGGAGGAAGCCGAGTAGAGGGAGAGGTAACAATGAACTGAGATTGCAGAGAATGATGAGAGGGGTTAAATAGTCAAATCTATCCCTTGTGACACCAAAGAGTTGAGTGAGTCCAGCTCCCATCAGACCCCCAAGGACACTCCCAGCATTGCATATCGACATAAGGGTTGCAAACAGAGTTGCCTCTACGCCCTCTGGGCAGAGTTTCGCGGCTAAGACAAGAACGGGCATGAAAGACACCTGTTGAGGGAAACTCATTGTTAGCCTTGCAGAATAGGATGCACACTTGACATGACAGACAATGAATACCTGTCCAAGAACTGTTAATATTAAGGAGTCACCAATTGCGAACCACTCATCACTTATGCCAAACTTCCTGTTCAATCCAGTGACGAGCAAAACCTGAAATACAGCACTTCAAATGCAAGATATATATTGGAAGGTGCACATAACCTTATAGGCCTCTGATCAAAGGGCATGAACCATACCTGAGTCATCCCAAGGGTTGAACCAATAATAGTAGTCACCAGAAATATCTTTCTCAAGCGCACAGTTTTCAGGAAACCATTGTAAAGTCCAACACCAAGCAGTGATGCAACAGAAGTTACGAGCTTTACACGTCCCAGAAACTCGGGGGTGAAACCAAGTTTATTTGTACTGGAAAGAGACATAAAAAATGAAAATATAGGAAAGAAAAAAAGAAAATTATTACAGATATCAAGAACTGAAAGGTGGAGAACTGACTTACGTGAAATAAAACATTGCAGAATCAGACTGTGGTGTAGCTTGCCACAAGAAAATAAATAAGGTAGGAAGAAATACATTGGGTTCCTTTACAGCACTCCACAATTGAACAATGCTCCTCTTTGAGCTTGCCAAGAAGCCAGTATTACTGTCCAACAAATTATTCTGTCCCCTCATTGCGCCAAATACTGACTGCTCTTTCACAAGCACTGCAACTGCAGATGTTATCAGGGGAAGCAAAGCTGTTAATCCAAAGACAAACCTGCAAGTATTTAAAAGGTCACAAGTTAGAATAACATCAATGTCAAAAAGAAGATAGCACATCTGGCATACCTCACTCCATAAGCACCCACCAAGGATCCACTGAAGTAAGAACTCACAATGCTTCCAAAAGCAGATGAACCCCAGCATAAGGACTGAAGAGATCCTGACATACTTTGTGATTCACCACGAGCCCTTTCGACAACCATAGAGTCAACAACCTGCACTGCATTTCTCAAAATGGGCTACTGGGTGGAAGAATAAAATAACAGATAAAGGGCAACTACAATGCCACACAGCAAAAGGTTTCATATCTATTGAGCATCCAGGCACAGACTGAATGTTAAGACATGTTATTTGTAACAAGTAGTTTTTGTTGGTGGTAAATTGGTTACATTTTATTCATGAAATGGGTTGGATTGGTATCAGTCTGGGTGGTGCATATGCTTAAGAACTCACAAGCCCAAGAAAACAAAAAATATAGCAAATGTGCTTTGAGGTGTGGATATACTGATATAGTGCATGTGCAGATCAACTAAGATGATAACAAGAGGACAACAGTAAAAAGAGTGTTACAAATAATGACTTATTTGCAGCTTCCAATAAAGTATGCAATCTTATAATTTAAAGAAATAGTACTTACTACATCTGAAAATGCTACAGAAAGTGACCCAAGAAATATGCAGAAGGCAACGCCATATTTGGTTGCAACAAAGGTAGCCATCAAACTCCATGAAAGAGTTCCAAGTAGTCCTGATAAGACCAAATATGACCTTCTTCGATAGCCAAAAAGCGGGACCGAATCACTGAAAACATTGATAGTTAGTTCAATCGATTTTATAAAAAAAATAATTGGAAAAGGAAAGAAACTGACATCAAATAAGAAATACGTACCTAATAAACCCGTACAGGGGCTTGACAAGCCACGGTAATGATGCCACACCAGATATGATGGCTGTCTAGTCAACCATGAAGAAGTGTAAGTCATTGATCATTCTCCTGGAAAAATGCGAACCTAACTTGCTTGAATTGAAGAAAGGTTACATCGGATGTTCATAATCATTAGCATAAGAGGGGTTAAATGCTGATGTACTTCAATACTCATTAAAAAAAAAATCTCCAAAGAAACCTAAGTTACTTAACTATATATATATGTATAATGCATGTAATGATCACAGATGATATGTAAAATAATAAAATAAATGATAGGGTCCTGAAAAATAACATTAGTCACTGAATAAGGTCTTCGTAAAATATTTGAAATGATATGGATAATCAATAATTTTTATAAGTTGTGAATATAAATGCTCATGCTCATGTCAACTCACAAATGAAACACGGAAAAGGGGCTAGATCAATTGAATTAACAATAAATCTTTTTAGTATTTTTGCACCGCAAAGAAACATAGCACAAAATCTTGGGAATATGATCCAATATTTTTTTACCAAAAGTTATATTCTTATATAAACTTCAGACAGATTATATTTTAATGCATTACTTGTAATCTAATTCAATATATATGATTACCTCTGCAGGATCTAGATTCAGATCATCTTTCAAGTAAAAACTGACTGCAATTCTCGAAAGGCCCAAAACACCCTGTACAAAATATACCATGGCAACAGCAATATTATCTGGAGTTAATTCAACCCCAAAGCATTTCATGGTGTTCATAGAATATTTTCTCTTGGCAGTTTTACTCGATACGGAAGTATCTTCATCCCCTCTCCCTGGAAATACACAAATGTTAAAAAAAGTCGAGAAATGGAAGGAAACTAATATCCCACAAAGTGAGACATACACTCTACAGCCCACAACCTCATCATAGAGCAACCACACAAAGGCACTAAATTTGTTGTGAATTGAAACAATTGCAAACACAAATAACAAACAGGAAATAAAGAACACAAAGAATCATAGTGGTTCAAGCATAAGCTTTACGTCATCTTTTCAAGCCTTCCAGTGATGATTTTATTATGTGATGATTTTATTATGGTGGAGAAAAAACAAGTTTATGACAAATATAATGATGGGAAGCAGCGTATTTATAGAGAGAGATTCCTAGATATATAAGGAAAATAAACCTTATATGGTAAAGATATTTCATATACTAATCTATCCACAATAAGATTAATACCTATCCAAATCCTATTTTGATATGGATAAATCTCACAAAATTAGGAAACTAGATACACCAAATCTTATCTATATATTCAGCCACTCGAGCACTACTCAAGTCTCAGGGATCCCGATATACTTGACCCAATCTCATCGACTCACTTCCTCGAGCTACTTCCTCGAACCACAACTTCAAGTTATATTTAGACTATATTCCAATAATTTTTCACCTTATGCTCAATAACAACTCAGCTTAGCAACTCCTTAGTAGTTGAGTTGTCCAACACTTTTGATTAGTCCGAAGGAGTACGCAAACTTAGTACTAACTCCATGATCATCTTCGCAAATTTTATCAAGGTCATTTGGCATTGTATAGCAACACATCCCCTGTCAAAATTTTCCTTGTATCATAACATCTTGCATAGTCTAAGTTTACAAATCCTTGCAAACCCTTTGACCGTAAGATTTGCTTGTTACAAGTCCTTCTAATAGTGAGCATTCATACAAGTTCCTTAAATTGTGAGCTTCAAACTCATACCTGTTCCTTCGACTGAGAGGCTTCACACTTGTCCCTTTCACTGAGACCTTTGAACTCGTACCAGTTCCTCCAACTATGAGCTTTGAACTAATAACAATCTCTTTGATCGTAAGGTTTTGAACTCGTACCAACCTCTTTTGATTGCGAGCTTCAGACATGTCCCAATCATTTGAAGACTAGACTCAGTCCTTTTGAACCCTAGACTTTTTCCAACTGTTCCTCAAATGTAACAAAATTTCTCCATCGAACCTGATCAACTTTGCGATCCTTGAAAACCTTGCTCTATTGACAAACCCCGAGAGCCTTACTCCATCGACCTTGGTTCTCCGCTCCAGTGGTCCTAGAGAGCCCTGCTCCATCGACAAACATTGAGAGCCCTGCCCTGGCTGCGGACTATCTTAGCCTTCTACACTCTTTATAGCTTCTCTATAGCTCCTAGTGTAAGATGTACAACCTAAATCTAATATACATTCCTTAAGGATTCACGTTGGGCCCAAACTCGAGTTGTGGACTATTCTCTCCACCTTTCCATGACACCGTGTGTCCCAGGCATAATACCCTAGCAATACGAGCTATCTTTCAATGCACCTTTCCTTTGTTGTTCCGTAATCTTGTTTGGCAACACAATCTCCCCTTTCAAGGTATCCGTCAAGCTTTTCTGCAACGCTGTGCTCGCAACGTCATCCTCCACAGATCGAAGTCATTTGATCTTGTGAGCGCTCCACTTTAAATTCAATTGAACCCATTACAATCCTTGAATCCACGTTCACCGCACTGATTTACTGTGAAATGAGGTGAACACAAATAACAAACCGAAAAATAAAGAATACAAAGAATTATAGTGGTTCGAGCATAAACTCTACGTCCACTCTTCAAGCCTCTTAGAAATGATTTTATTATGGTGGAGAAAATAAAGTATGTGACAAATACAATTATCTCGAGAGATTCCAAGACACAAGGAAAATCAACCCTGTTATGGTAAAGATATTTTATATCCTAATCTATCCACAAATAGATTAATACCTATCTAGATCCTATTTAAAAATGGATAAATCCAACAAAACTAGGAAACTAGATACACCAAATCTTTTCCATATACTCAGCCGCTCGAACACTACGCGAGTTTTTCAATCCCGATCTACTCGGTCCAGTCTCATAAGCTACTTCCTTGACCCACTTCTTCAAGTCATATTGAGACTGTACTCAAACAAAACTAAAGCTGAGCCATTGGATTATCAAGAACTCCATTCAGTTTCTTTCACGCCTCCTCTACGACCAACCAACATCACACCAAGAAGTTCCAAGATTCATAAATATTCTTTCAAAATCTAACCATGTAGAGTAATGGCCATGAGATTTGACTACAGAACTGTCACATAATTGCATTTTCTAATTATCAGTAGCCAAAAAGTAATAGCTAGCCACTCTGGTTTTCTTCAAACCAAATAAACTCTTCCTTCTTTAACCGTAGGTGCCTGCGGGGCAAGCTATATACATCAGTTTCATTGAACCAAATTCTCGATGTACACTTTTTTCCTATTTTATTCTTTCGAATTTATCAACTCTTAATTTTAGAAGACATTAAACTGCTAAATGCAGATGGAAGGATCACATACATTTTCAACAAAGTTCGCAAATCACCCTAAAATCAACCGCCTGTACTCAAAATAAATAAATAACACAAACCCGAGAACCAAGCAAAAGTTAAATGCATCGATAAATCGCATAGATATCTATGATCCATGCAATCAATCATCAAATCTACTTACATTGAGAGAGAGAAAGAGAGATTAGTAAAAGCGACTTACGGCTTCTAGAATCTAACAAAGGCTCGGAACTCGATTCACGTCGGAGAGAAGCGGTCGGAATAGAGACATTGACAGACATGGCTGAATACGGCGGTGGTTCCCGGCGGAAGCGACGGAGAAAAGAGGAAAAAGAATGAGAAAATGGAGGGGTTTCGAGGGTAAGATTGGGAATTTCAATTTTATTTTAGTGTTTAGCCAAAGTGACTCAATTGACCTGAGGGTGGTAAACTGGTTAATAAATAAGGGTTAATTGCAATTTGATTCCCAACATTTGTTCATTTTTGCAAAAATAACCCAATGTTTATATAATTGTAGTTTAATTCCTAACGTTTGCCTATTTTTGCAATTTAATTCCTAACGTTTCAAACAAGCAATTTAATTCCTAACGTTTGTTTATTTTAGCAATTTAACGCCCAACATATATAGGGTATGCATTTTAATTCCCCATATTTTTAAAGTTGCGTTTTATTCCCTAATTTATATTAAATTATACTTTATCTACTAAAGTTCATCCATTTTGCAATTTAATTAAAAAATAATCTAACATTTATAAAATTATATTTTAACTCCTAATTTTTATTTTTATTTTTTGCAGAAAAAAAATTTCATAAAGTATGTTCGTTTTTATATAAAATTACATTATAAGTAAATGTTTCAATTTTTTTAATTTAATTCCTACATTAATCTATTTAAGAAAATAATGGATGCACGTTTTTCTTAAAAAAACTAATATTAATAATTTTATATTTAGATTTTTAATATTTATGAGTTGAATTATAAAAAATAAATATTAATTAAAAATTAAATTTTAAAATTGAACAAATTTTAAGAACTAATAATTTTTTCAAGAAATTAAGAAAATATATTAGGAATATATGTAAGGTGCTTGGTTATTTTTTAATTAAAATTCAAAAAATAGATAGTTTTTAGTATTTAAAAATGTAATTTAATAAATTCTAGGAATTAAAATGTAAATTTGTGATGTTGGGAATTAAATTGCGAAAATGGAGTAAGGATAGGAATTGAATTGCATGTTTTGGAATTTTAGGAATTAAATTGCAAAAACAGACAAACGTTAGGAATTAATTTGCAATTATGTAAATGTTAGGTTATTTTTACAAAAATAGCAAACGTTGGGAATTAAATTGCAATTAACCCAATAAATAAATGTAAACTTATTGTTTGGTTGGTGGGTTTCGGAATCAGGGAATGGAATGATTCCGAAACCCACCATTTGGTTATCGGGTATCATTCCCGTCGGAATGAATTGATTCCCAAAAATGAGGGAATCCTCATTCCCCAAATGTTGGAGGGTTTCATTCCATTCCAAGTTCTATGCCCAATTTTTTTATTTTCCATAATATTTTAATTATGATAATAATATTAAATATTATAATAATAATATAATATAAATCTTAATATAATTATATAATTATGATGTCATTATAAAATATTATATATCACGATAATATATGGAATTATAATTAGTATATAAATGTATTATTATATAATCTTAATTATAATATAAATATTGTTTATAATTATATATTATTATTATATTTAGTAATATTAGTAAAATAAATAAATAAAAATATTATATAATATTATTTTAACTATATATTATTAATACTATTGTTATTGTAATATTAATACAATTATACTAATTATTTTAAAATATATAAACATATTATTATATAATCTTAATTATAATATAAAATATTGTTGTAATTATTTATTATTATTATTATTTGTGTATTATTATTTATTTTTTTAATATATGAACTTAAATAAATTAAAATGATTCCAAACCCATCTTATATACCAAACATCTTAATTGGAATGCTTAAACCCATACACATTCCCTTTACTATCAAACCCATAACCATACCCATACCCATAGTGATTCCGACACTTATACCAAACGCCCCAGTTTTTTATAAAATAAATCGGAAGAAAAGAAACTTAAAAACAATTAAAAATTGGTTTACAAAAATATTTCTAAATAAAGCCCATATTTTTTCTTAATAACCCCTTTATTTTAAAATACTAACTAAAAAGAAAAGAAAATTTAAACTCTAAAATATGAAATCCTAAATTTGTACCCATAGCGAAAAAGATAGTCAACTTCCACCTTCAATATCAAATTAAATATTCCAATAATGAAAGAATTATTGAAGCTTTATTCATTTTGTTTTCTATTTAATTCACTAATATAATTTGTGGTTGGCACTGCAATTTTTATGCGTTATTACACAAAAACTTTTTGGCAAAAACTTGCGTTAGACACGCCTAACGAATTTCATCCATACCTAAATGGGTTCACCCACCCAAATATGGTTTATTAATCCCCAATTAAGGTATATTAAATGAGTTTGTATTTGGATTAATAGATAAAACTCACTTAAATGATTAGGCACGCCTAACCTGAGACCTTCCCAAACTTTTTTCTTGTAGATTAAACCCATGGGAAGTGATTGTGGCAATCTTCTTGCATTGATAGATCTTTGTTTTGCTACCATGGTCATACCGGTGGTGGGAAAAGTTGACAAGAACGAGAGTGAAGGCGATTGAGTATGAGGGCAAAATTGAGTGTTTCTAGTGTTAAAATGAATCAAGGCTGTGATTAATTAGAAATAAAATGGGGCTATATTCATTTTGATTTTTATTTTTAGTGATATATATTTAATTATAAATTATAAGGGTAAAATAGTTATATAAAATAATAATTTCGTTTTTTTTTTTAATTTGGAGATTATGTTAAAAAAATGGTAGTTGCATTTAGAATTATCATTACAAAAATAAACAACTACTGCAAAAAATAAAATAAATAATGGGATTTACAGGATTCAATATATAATTTAGAAAATTTAAAATATCTACTAATTATTAATTTAGAATTTAACTATTAATTCCGGAGATAACGCACTCTTACATTGAAGAGTTCATTTGGTCGTCCCAACTTCATGCCATGGTAATTAAATACCTGACCTATAATTAATTAATTATGATTTTTGGCACAATTTCATATATAAAAGGAGATTTTGTACAATATTTCAATGATATTATCTATCAAAAAGTCAGATGCAAATAAGTTTTCGTATACAATATTTTAATAATGAACTTTTATATATAAAATTTTCGCAATATAAATCTGTCGCGCCCCCAAACCGGGCCTATGCGACAGTCCCACGTGTGAACAATGCACGCTAAGGGTTTTGTGGTTTAATGACAATTTTCGAAGACCATTTAAATAATAGCGGAAGCAATTTGAAGTTTATCAAAAGAATATGGATTTGTTTTGAAAGAATAACTTTTAATCCAATGATAAACAAAAGAGTAAGTGTAGCGGAAGCATTATGAAGTGTTTACAATTAAAGCGTGGGGAAACAATGAATAACAATGAAGTTTAAAATAATAACCACCACGCGGGTCTTACGCCAAGTACGACTTGGGAAAAACAATTCAAAAACACGAACAAATGAATGGGTACTATGATGAAGACATAGCCCCTTGTGCCTCGATACCGAATGACAATCGAATTAATTAAGTTAACAATAGTCATGCCATATGAATTCATGATAGATCATGCCATAATAGGTCCAACATCAAAAGAAGTTCAAGTATAGGCTCAAAAGGATTTACAATCAAACAACTTCAAGGAATTCAAATAGACATGCCAAAAGACAATCTCATGCAAACAAGAGGGAAGATAGTTTGAAATAGTGTGAGGAATTACATTAATAACAAGACTACATTTGATTGTCTTCTTCCCACTTTTACCACCATGCCGCCGCCACCGCCATCACCTTGTACCTGCATGTGGGGAAAAACACACACAGGGGTTGAGTACTCCGCGTACCCAGTGTTCACGGTGTCCCGAAAACCGATTACATATGTAGATAATGAATTTAGTGATCTAGTTAACAACTTATTATTGATCTAAAGCAATTACTTTTAATTAATAACTAATATAGCATTTTGGTATGAACTTGTTAACTAGCTTAATAATTTGACTAAGTTAATGAATCTTGATTAATAAGATAAAACTTAGAAGTCCTTGAATCTTGTTCTTTATAATTTTCGAATTGCATAATTTGTAATTGAGTAAATAATTGAATTAAGAGCTTAGATAATTATTTTAAGTCATAGACATTGTAGTAATTTATTCAAACTTTAATTAGGTACTTTAATCTCCAAGAAGGAAGCATCAACTAGCGGTACTAAGTAATTGGATCCATCGAATCATTTGAGGTGGGCACTACTTTATCCTATCAAAATGGTTTTGCCAAATGCTTTTACATAATGATTCTTTGTTTTAAAGCATGTTACACCGCAAAATGTTTTTGGCACCGTATGATTATGATGATATGAATTGGTGGATGAATGATATACTTGGAGATGTGTTGGATCGGGGAAGTGGCTAACCCCGTGGTATTTTAAGCCTAATGCATTAGCCCGGATAGTAATAAGACTACCGGTTGGGTAAGGGTGATTAAATCTTACCGGGTAGATAGCGAGTGGCCACTCCTATCTTACCCCTTGTGATTATGTGGATCATGTTATATATGAAATGTTGATATGTTGGGAAAATGATTATGTGGTGCCTAATTGAGTGGGAGCTCCCAAGTGAGGAAAATGTTTTGTGCATATACATGAGGCTTTCAATAAAAACTTGTATTATGCATGAGTGTGCGGTGTTTTCATGATATATATATATATGTATTTATTTTCGGGACACCATGACCACTGGGTACATTCGTGTACTTAGCCCCTATGTGCGTTTTCCCTGCATGTAGGTACCGATTGATGAAGGTGAAGGTGACGTTATGAGGAGGGGATCGAAGGAGGAAACCGGATTGATTCTTAATTGTGTTAATTGTTCGGTTTGTACTACATTTCGAATCCATTTTGCTTTTGGTCATATCTTTTGAATGGCATGTATTGCACCCCTATGATTACTTGGATTTACGATCTAAACTTTCTCAATCTCATTTTGTACTAAGCTTTCAAACACTTGAATGATTGATTCGCACTTCCTTTAAATCTTGAGATGATTTGGATTCTTGAAGGCTTGATTGATTAAATGCTAGTTCATGAAACCTCTTATTACTCCTATGGTTCATTCTTGACTAAGCATGCTAATCGTTCTTGTTCTCCTAGCATGATTTAATTTGTTGGTTATGGTATCGAAGCGACGAGCTATGTCTTCATACATAGTCTCATTTGTATTTGCATTCTAAATTGAAATATGCCCCTTTTGCATTCTTTCAAGCATGACTTAAAATATTGTTCCATCATGCTTGTATCAATTATTTGACTCCATTTTCCGTTGCGAACTATTTATCTCTTGTCCTTTCAAGCATAATTTAACTTATTGCCTCATCATGCTTGTAACCATTTAATTGATCCTAATCTCCGCTGCGAATAATTTATTTAAACCTCATTCTCGTATTTCATTTTTGATCGAATCTTTACTTGCTTCCGCATGATCAAATATTTCTTCGTAAAACCACAACTTCCCTTAGCGTGCATTGTGTCGCACGTGAGACTGTCGCATAGGCCCGGTTTGGGGGCGCGACAAAATCTCTCTCATAATATAGTCAAACGACTAAGCTCATTATTATAACAAGAAACTAGTGTAGGCCGGATTTGTAAAAACTGGTGCAGCTTTTATTCATGTATAACTGTGTTTAACAAAGTGATACAGCAAGAATATATATATCTAGGGTTCACGCAGGAAACCCTCTAAAATAGGTAACAAACATCCAAAATATCTACACTCCTAAACGAACGTATATTTACTATACGAGGGGATATATACAAATCTCTACACCCCCCTCAAGTTGGCAAGTGAAGATCTCGAACTCCCAACTTGACAGACAAATATCGTAGTTGATCTGCTCCAAGAGATTTTGTAAGAATGTCTGCAATCTGTTCAGACGTGGCTACCCTGCATGGTTCAATCTCACCAGATTCAACTCTTTCTCTCACAAAGTAGCAGTCCATCTCTACATGCTTGGTCCTCTCATGATAGACGGGGTTTTTGGCGATATGGCAAGCCGCTTCATTATCATAGTAAAGGCGAGTTGGCCTGCATTGTTGAGCACCTAACTCCATAAACAGCCAACGAAGCCATATTACCTCACTCACGGTGCCAGCCATGGCACGGTATTCAGCTTCGGCTGATGACCGTGATACAACTCCTTGTTTCTTCGTGCGCCATGACACAGGCGCTCCTCCAAACTTAATAATATAGCCACTGCGGGATCTTCTGGTCATGTGACATCCTCCCCAATCTGAGTCGCAGTACGCATCAAGCTCCAAACCCCCAGCTGCAGGTAGGAAGATCCCTTGTCCGGCTGTGCCTTTGAGGTACCGAACTATGCGTAATGCAGCTTCATAGTGGGTTAGCTTTGGCTTTGACAAGAATTGACTGAGTATGTTAACTGAATACTGGATGTCTGGCCGTGTGACCGTGAGGTAAAGCAGTCGTCCCACTAACCGTCGATATCTTTGAGCATCGACCTCTGCACTTTCATCTTCAACATCCAAATGCATATTTTGTTCCATGGGAATCTTGCTGGGCCGACAACCTTCCATTCCAACATCCTTTAATATGTCGAGTGCATATTTTCTTTGAGTTAATACGACGCCTGCACTTGAACGAGCTACCTCTATTCCCAAGAAATATTTTAAGGGTCCTAGATCCTTAATGCTGAAACTTTTATCTAGGATCTCTTTGACACTTTGAATTTTACTACTGTTATTCCCTGTTAATAAAACATCATCCACGTAAATCAAAGCTGCCACGAAGGTTGTCCCTTCCTTGTAAATGAACAACGAATGGTCCGCATGAGATTGCTTGAAGCCAACAGCTAGCAATGCTGCTGTGAATTTGTAGTACCAGTTCCTGGATGCCTGCCGTAATCCATAGAGGGACTTACGCAATTTGCAGACGCGGGTATCTCCACTCTTTTGATATCCCTGGGGGATCTTCATGTATACGTCTTCATTCAAGTCACCATGCAAGAATGCATTATTGACGTCAAGTTGATGCATAGTCCAGTCTTTTTTCACGGCAACTGCAAGAAGGCATCGCAAGGTCACGAGCTTTGCCACAGGTGCAAAGGTTTCATGAAAATCCACTCCCGGAACCTGTGTGAATCCTTTGGCAACGAGGCGTGCTTTGTACCGTTCCACTTCACCCGTTGGTTTGTATTTCACCTTATAGACCCACTTAGAATCGATTGCTTTCTTACCGTTTGGCAATGGAACTAACTCCCAAGTTCTGTTGGATTCCAGAGCTTCTATTTCCTTTCTCATGGCTTCCCTCCATTCGTGAATGCCAGCAGCTTGAGTGAAGGTTTTTGGCTCAATATGTGCATCAATGGCAGCCAGGTAGCATCTGTAAGATTCAGAAAGTTTGTCATAAACTACATAGTTAGTTATAGGGTGTACCGTGGATGAGTCAGCATTGGAGGCAGGGCGTGAATGGTCTATGGAGCTCGGCAAGTTAACTTCATACTCGTGAAGGTAAGAGGGTTGCCGTCTGACTCTCTCACTTTGTCGAGTCTCATTATTTGTGTTGATGACGCTTTCCTGTGTGGCATGGTTATCCACAGCCACGCTGCTGTCATCTTCCATTTTATCACAGTTGGTGTCTCGTCGACTACCGGATTTTCCTCAAACTTGTTCAATCTTTTCCCAGTTTGATTTTTGTCTGAATAAGGGAATACTTTCTCCAGGAATTTCACATCTCTCGATGTATATATCGCCTTACTATCTAAATCATAAACCTTGTATCCCTTTTGTCCATAAGGATTGCCCACAAATACACACTTTCTTCATCTTTCAGCAAACTTGTCGGCCCTAGCTCCTGTATCTTTAGCATAAACTAGGCAACCAAATACCCTCAAATGGTCATGCCTAGGTTGCTTTCTCAGCAATATCTCATATGGAGTGCGATTTTGTAGTACTTTCGATGGCAATCTATTTATGATATAGGCAGCAGTTAACACACATTCTCCCCAAAAGGTGAGTGGTAAACTTGCCTGAAACCGCAGAGCTCTCGTCACCTCGAGGATGTGTCTGTGTTTCCGCTCAACGACTCCATTCTGTTGAGGGGTATGCACACATGAAGTTTCTAACAGAATACCGCACTCAGCATAGTAACTCAACATCTCAAGCGACTTGAACTCTCCTCCATTATCACTTCGGATTCTTTTGACTTTCTGACTGAATTGGGTTTTAACCATATTGCAAAAAAGCTTTAAATATTTGCTAACCTCCGATTTAAATTTCATGAGATAAACCCAAACACCTCTGCTAAAGTCATCCACAAGCGTGAGAAAATAATAAGCTCCACTAAACGAAGGGGTTTTGTAACTACCCCAAATGTCACAATGTATTAATTCAAAACAATCCTTTGTACTAATAGAACTAGAAGGAAAAGGTAGTCAAGTTTGTTTTGCCTTGATACAAATCTCGCAGGCTTCATCTTTCATCTCACAGAGCCCTTGCAGTTTCAAACGAGAGGCATGTCCTAATCTTTGATGCCAAATGTCATTGTCAGCAGCAACAGAGAAAGCTCGTCGAATGTTACCAACTGGCTCTAAGAGATATAGACCACCACGCACCTCACCCGCTCCAATCTGGCTCTTCCAAGTGGAGTCCTGTATGACACAACAATCCGAATAAAACATTAGAGTGCAATGAAGGTCCTTTGTTAATCGACTGACCGAGATAAGATTGCATTGGAAACTTGGTACAAACAACACGTGGGTTAACTGCATGCCATTCGCAAGTTTAATGTTTCCAACCCCAACAACTGAAGCTCTATCGCCGTTTGGAATTTTTACTGGAATTCCCTTCTCGCATTTAGTGAGTGATTCGAACATGTCTCCCTCACAACATATGTGTTCGGTAGCTCCTGTATCAATAATCCACGGCATATGGATGTTAAAGTTACCTGCCATGTTAATTGAGGGAGTAGGGTTCGGACTGTTGCTGCTGCTCTGGTTGAGGAATTTCTTTAGCTGGGCCAATTGTTCCGTGGTGAATCCGTGCAGCACATTTGGATCAGAGGTGGCTCCACTATCTATGTGAGCAGCCTTATGACTGAACGGCTGTTTTCTTAAGGGTTTTCCTCCTTCTTTTCTCCAAGATTTTCCTCCTTTTCGATTCTCTGGGTAGCCAACAATTTCGTAGCAGTTTTCTATGGTGTGCCACAATTTACCACAATTTCCACATTGTGGTGGAGTTTTATCCTTATTACTTTCGCGCCGAGAAGTGTTCCCGTCATGCCTCTGTATCTGGAAAGCTGCACCTTCCACCGTAGGACTCCTGGAACTTGAAATTAGTCGCTGCCTTTCATCTTCAGCAACAAGGTGGTAGGAAATCCGAAGGCTAGGTAGAGGCTTCATACTCAAGACTTGACTCCGAATGGTGTTGAAGGTATCATCAAGACCCATCAAGAATTCATATACATGCTCTCTCTCAACCTTTTCCGCAAAGGCCTTTGAGACATCGCAGGTGCATTTGCCACACGAACACTTTGGCATGGATGAAACTGCATCAATTTCATCCCACAGTCCCTTCATTTTGGTATAGTAGGCTGAGACAAACATTTTTTCTTGCCGAGTTAACGTGAGATTTCTCTTCAGTTCATAAGCTTTGGGCGCGCTTTCCTTCCCGAACCTTTCCTCCAAATCCTTCCATATCTCGTGCGCAGTTTTTGTGTGTTTAACGTTGTTTCTGATATCCTTATCCATAGCTACTACCAGCCATCCCTTAACCATTGCATTGCAGCGCTTCCAAACAAGGATATCTGCAGACTTCTCATCAGGCATGGGTAGAGATCCATCCACGAATCCATATTTGTTTTTAGCAAGTAGACAGTTGCTCATCTCCTCCAACCAATCTCCGTAATTACCATCGTTGAGAACATCGGTGACATAAACGTGGCTTGGGTTGTCGGAGGGCCCTATATAATAGGGTGACATAAGGTCATTGACAAAACTTGCCTTATCACTATCTTTCGCCATGACGATGACGGAGGGCTGGAAGATTGAAAATATGCGGAAGTAGTGTTTATTTGGTCGAGAACCGCTCTGGTACCATGTAAAAACTGGTGCAGCTTTTATTCATGTATAACTGTGTTTAACAAAGTGATACAGCAAGAATATATATATCTAGGGTTCACGCACGAAACCCTCTAAAATAGGTAACAAACATCCAAAATATCTACACTCCTAAACGAACGTATATTTACTATACGAGGGGATATATACAAATCTCTACAGGATTTAATAAAGAATGGAAGACTTTTAGTCTCGTCAATTATTTAATGTATTTTAATTAATAAAAATATAAATTAGGATAAAATTCATAATTTTAAATTAAAATATTTTTTTTTAATTTATCAAACATCTTAGTATAATTTCGTATTTTTAAAACTTAAAAGTAAATTTCAAAATTGATATTGATGTAAAAATCATAGTTTTTCCTATTATAAAGATAATCATAAACTTTAAAGTATGAAAGAGAAACCCAAAAATACATGAAAGATTTCCACACATAAAGCTAAGTAGGGTGTATAAGAGGTGGTTTGGCCAGTTTGAGGGTTAAAGTATCGGTTAAACTAATAAGTATGGTTTGAAAATTTTCCAAATCAAATCAGTCAAATTATTTTAAAACGGTTTGGTTGGAACGGATTGATGGTTTGGAATGTCAATTCAACAATTATAGTCACAACATCGAATATTAATTATTTTCGAAGAATTTATTAAGTTAAAACAAATAATTTATGCATAAATGAAATAACTTTAGGATTACAACGACACGAACAATTGATATGCGAAGTTCCCTATTCTATAATATTATTTCCAAAAAGAGCTTATAAAATTATTCAATCACTAAATAAAATTAACTTAATTATAAATACTATTATTCAATATCATATGTCAATGTTTAGATAGTTGACAAAATTCGAAATACAAAACTGTTACGAAGTATTCCTATCTAATTGTTGTTTTGATGTATCAAAAGAAAGTATAGAAATCACCAAGATAGAAGTGTCTCTATATTAGCTTAGTTCACATAAAATTGTAGTCCTATTAGGATATGCATCGAGTTGTAATAGAACTGACAAAACTCATCAAGACAAACTGGGTGGAAATCCAAAACCCCAGTTTGGATCGTGTGAAGAAGAAGAGACTAGATTCCAGTTTGAAACTGATGACTAAGAGAAACTGACCGAAGAAACCAGCCTAGACCATCTCCAGTTCACAAGTTCAGTTTCCAACCACACGAAGAGACAAAAATATAAGTATGAGGAATCATAAAGACCAGTCTTTAAGAATGGATATTCATTAAAGACTGATAAAGCACGAACAATTTAGATTCCTTGGACTGACAAAGTCGTTATTACACAAAAGCAAAGTGTCGACATCTTGTGTAAAAAAAAACGTAGCAGGTGCATAACCTCAGGAAAAGCGCCCTGCTCCTGTTAGAAAAGAGACGCATCAGATTGGACGATGCTCAAACGTCTCAAAAAGGCTACAGATTTGAAATGCTTCCACTTTGTCTATAAATAGACGAAATACTCAAAGTGATAAAGATATAGTAACCCAAAATAACAATACGAGACTTGTTGCTATGTGGTTGGAGTATGCGCAAGATTTCAAGAAAATCCAAAGAAATTGCACGTGGAGGTTGCCAAAAGGATCGTCAAATACCTAAAGTGTACTGAGTCACTGGGAATCTGGTATCCCATGTATGATGAGCTCAATCTTATTGGATATTCAAACTCAGACTTCTGAGGATTCTAAATTGATCAAAAAAGCACTAGTGGTTTTTGTCAGTTTTTAGGACATAAACTAATAATCTGGTTCAGCAAAAAACAACACTCAATTGCAACTTCAACCACTGACCTTCCCAATATGAGGCCACGTTACATTGATGTTTCAGGTTTTATCATCATTTTTCAACATTTGTAAGCAAATGACTTAGATATATAAATAAAAGATAAAAGAATTCATAAAGAGTACTTCGAGTCAAGTTAACAAAGTCTTCAAAAGTTAAATAATTTCAAAAGAAAGGAAATTCAGAGAGTGTAGCAGCGTGTGTGTAGCGTGATGGTGACATGTATATGAAGATACACGTCACATGATCTGTTAAACTTTATAAACCTCTTCACTTCACCAGCTTACACCCGCTACCTCCATCCAAGCTGCTTAACCTGCATGTTTTAGAAATAACGCGAGGGCTGAGTACTTTCGTACCCAGTGAAAAACATGCAAAAAACATACATTATATAGGAAACATGCTATGCAACTCACACAGCCTAACACGGGATTTTGTTGAAAAGGACCGTGTTAGCCAAAATATTTTATTTCACACGTGTGTTATTTTAGGTGTTATCATATCTGTTTCAGTGTTGTAACTGGAAGTTGGCCGGCTTCCAAGTTACGATGATCAGTTAGGAATGAATACACACTCAACCTACTGTCATCTAGAGTGCACTAGTCTCAGAAATCCATTTTGAGACCCGATCGCTTATTATTCATCAATTAAATCTCCATAATCAATCTCATTCACAACTCCACATTCAAGTATAACAAATTCCACCTTATATCTTCCAATTCCCATCATATGAAGTCGCTACTCCATATGTACTAATTGAGTTTAGTGCAGTTATGAGAATCTGGTTCCAAACTCATTAGTTATTCTCTCTTGTCGTTGGGAAACGACAGTGGACAGATAAAATAACACAAAACAAGCATAGCAGTTTCATTTTAAAAGCAAAACAATTTATACACATTTTGAAAAGGAAACACACATTTTGTTTTTATAGTTGAAATAATTTCCCACCTCGTTCTTGGCTCTTAATTAGATGCTTCTTGGAGATTGAGCTCAACGGTCCTCGCTCTTAGATTCCTACAATCAATCATGGTTTACCAAATTAGGATAAACGATCTAGGACCATAATACGTTTAACAATTCTAACCCAATTCACTCTCAACTTAAGTCTTTCTTGATCCTTTCTTTCAACCTTCCATAGTTTATGATTCAAAACTATGCTCAACTTTAAATCAAAATTCATGATCATCTATAAACTCATTTTTCTTGCTCAATATGCATTTCAAATCATAATATAATCAATTGGGTTGAAAGGATTTGAAATGGGATGGAAAATAGCTTAAAAACTATGTTTTATATTTTAGGGTCGAAGTCCATTCCGAACGGGTTGTGTCCGTCCCGAACGGAACGAACAATTTTCGAAAATTCATCCCGGCCGTGCCTGATTCCGAACGGAATCCCTCCATCCCGAACGGGATGGAGTTCGGCTCCTGCGCAATTTCGCCGTGGGTTGTCCCGAGCGGGATGCCTTCGTCCCGTTCGGGACGAGTCGTCTTCCTCGCGACTCCAGACCCTGCAACCTCGATTTTTTCCACAATTTAACCACCCAAATCAACATGCAATCATATCTAATTGATCCCTAGACGTCCTAGAACTCGAATCTAGCTTCAAATTTTAAGTAAAACGCACGATTCTAAGTTGAGAAATTCTCACCGGAGTTAATGGTGGAGGCGGCGGAGGAAGGGTTTTCCGGCGACAAAACTCGAAGTTCTCGGTCTTCGAATGTTCTCTTGCACAAGAGGATTACGAAAACACACATTTTAGCTCACGAATTTCGCGCATAACCGAGTTTTAAACTTAAAATCTGGAAATTTGGGGGTGATGAGCACCCCACCTTCTTACCTCGATAACTTTGTCGATTCTCCACCCCACGAGCTATGCCTTAGCTCGAATTGAAGCTGGAAGTGAGAGCTCTTGAATGGCGGTGGTCTCGCATCCTATGGTGACAGGAGTCGGCCGGTGGCTCGTCGGAAAATGAAGGTGACGGGGTGGTAGTCTGAAAATGGGCTGCTCTCCTAGCTCTTTCTCTCTCTTCGATGGAAACAACGTAATGGGGTGGACTATGGTATAATACATATATTATACATATAATAATACATATTTCACAATATAATAATTATACACTATTATATCTATGTATATAATTATATAATACTTATATAATCCAATATCTCCACATCAATACATGTATATATATATATATACATCAATTTCCAACACAAAATACTTCCAAAAATACATGCAAATACATCCAAATCTCAATCTCCAATACAATATTATCTCCATAATATCCTCAAATTTTCTCAAAGTATGAATATAAATCTCAATTTAAATCTCCAAAATTCAAATAAATCACTCCCAATTATTTCTCAATTGAGATTTAATCATTGTTACATCCGAATTATTTAGACAAGATAGAATTTAAACACGGGGTATTACAATTAATCAATTTTAATAATCAAATTATAGTTAAAAACTGAAAAATAATTACTAAAAAATATTATATACCCTAATTGGGTGGGATGATCCCGATGGTTGAAATTATAAAATTAACTATAATAAATTAAGATTATTAAAAAAATTAAATAAAAAACTACAATTTTCATAATGGAACAGGGAATGAAACACAAAAAATGGAATAGAGAATCTCATGCCTCAACGAACTTTCTCAATTTTAATAATGAATAGCATATTTGAGTTGTTGTGTTGAAATAAACTCCATCACCATTCATCACTCCAAGTCTCCAACTCCACACCACACCACACCACACCAAGCACAACCCAACTAATCAGCCGGCCAAAAATAAATAAATAAAAGGTTAATTTCTTCTCCAACTAACTCACATTTCAGCAATAAAAGCTTTCCACCATTCGCTCTTCAAACATCCATCGCAATCCCCAGATGGATGGTGTAGAAGAAACGGAAACTCAAGATTTCTCAGCTGCAGCGATCAGCCTAAGGCCGATATCAGAATCCGACGTTGACGATTTCATGGCGTGGGCCTCCGACGAGAGAGTGTCGCGTTTGTGCATCTGGGACAGTGTTGTAAAAATCCCCGCCTAGGACCGATTAGGCCCCGCCTAGGCGCTAGGCAGTCCTCCACCGAACCGATTACCCTCTAATCGGTCTGGCGAGTAATCAGCGTCTAGGCACCGCCTAGGCCGCCTAATCCGCCTAGGCGCTGATTTAAGTGGCCGGCCAAGCTCGCTACGCACCATTTGGGTGGCCGACTAAGCATGTTGCGTGTCGCCTAATCAGTTCGAGCACCCTATTTTTTATATATTTTTTAAAAACTAATTAAAATTTAGATAATCTTACTTTTTATTAATTGATAAATATATATTATATATATAAGATATGAAAATTAACTTACCGATTAACTACCGCCTAGAAAACGCCTAATCCCCGCCTAAACCGCCTAGGCGCTAGGCCCCACCCAAGCGCCCGACTAGCGCCCAGCGATTTTTACAACCATGATCTGGGACACCTACACTTCCAAGGAGCAGGCCAAGGACTTCATCAAGAAAGAGGCCATATATCCCGCATCCATGGCTCAGGGTGATCTGCCTCCGCGGCCGTGCCATCGGCACCATGGATATATCCATCACGCCGTTTGCCGGCTACTTCAGCTGCAAGGCTGAGCTTGGGGCAAGGGGATCGTGACCGCAGCGGCAAAGATGGTGGTTTCCACCATTTTTGAAGAGTGGCCTCATCTGGAGAAAGCAGGGTTTTTGAATTTTGAGAGAGAGGGTTTTGAGAAATTATGTGATTTTGAAGGGTGAGACGGTCGACGTGGTCATGTTCAGTATTTTAGGCAAGGCAACGATCCTAAAATCGAATGAATAAAATATTGAATTGAATTATATGATATGATCTGTCTTTACTATGTTTGGATCATCTCTTACATTTGAGTTTCTTGAAAGTGTATAAATGTGATTGTGTTCGATAAATTATTGAAGAGTTTTACATTTTGTTGGTCAGTAACATAGCATCAAGATAATTAGTCATTGCACGTAATTGTAAGTTTAAATATCACAAGATTTTCATGAAGTCTTCAAAATGTTGAACACAAATATCAATTATATTACAACTGAAAACCTTAAATAATTTATTTGATTATACTAAAACCTTAAATAGTTTTTATTATATATATATATATATATATATATATATATATATATATATATATATTTATGGATTAGCTATTTTCTGAAAACATCCTACTTTTTCAAATATAAATTTAGTAACATCATTTTCAATTTAAAATACTTGAATAAAATTGCAATCGCGCTATTAATGTAGCACTATAAAAAATTGAAAATTTGCGACAAAAAAGGTCGTGAATTAACGACGGACTAACGACGGAATAAAATTTTAAATTTTGCGACCGAATTTTTCATCGCAATTTTTTGCGACGAAAAATTCCGTCACAAAATTCTTTATTTTTAAATAAACATATATTTTAGTATATATATTAAATGAGATGTGTGTTTGGTTCAGCGGTAATGCGTGCAACTTACATGCTAGAAGTGCTGGGTTTGAATCCCCTTAGGATGCAATTCACTGAAATTAAGTTTTTTGAGGGAAATTAATTTGCGACGGATTTCCGACCAAAAAATTCCATCTCGCGACATTTTTTCTATGTGATACTAGATTTACACCCGACAAAAATACCCTCATTGTACCCTCTCAAATTCTATATCTATATTTATTTACAGATTCATTTTATTCTTTTATTTCAATTAATAAAAACTATAATAAGAATATATGTCGGGTTTTTTTAACTATAATTCATTAATAAATTAATAAACATATATGATTTTATTATAGTTAGAAATATTAATTATCATGTATTTAATTAACATTATAAAATTGTATTAATGAAGAAATATTGATGGTGTAGGTGTATCATGCGAGATTTTAAATCTGTTAACACAATTTCTTAAATTTTTTATTTTAACATTAATGATTGAAAATTTTCTAAATCCTTAAAATAGTAGGTCAAATATAGGAATTTATTTGGGAAGTTCACATTTTTCTAGCCAATTCTTAAATGTGTATAAAATTGGCTATTTAATTAAGGTTTTTAAATTGTTAAAATGGCTATTTAAATATATTTACACAACTTGAATTAAATTTAATATTATTTTATAAAAACAATTAAATTATATAATTTTATTTATTAATATTTATATATTTAAAATATTGAAAAATATAAATTTATCAATTAATTTCTCTGTATAAATCACTTAGGCCATGTCTAAACCATTTAGATACTACATCCAAACATTTGCGTTTTGCATGTTTTCTTTTAATAGTAATGTATTTATTTAAAATTCACAAATAATTAAGATGTTTTGAGGGAAACTCAAATTTATGACCACAGTCATGAACAAAGTATTTTTATTACTACACACTAAAAATAGGTTCCGTGAGTTTTACGACAACGTGGGAGTTGTAACTTGTAATAATATAGTAAGCCGCGATCCAACTTTTAAACAAAATTTTATGAAAAGGAAATGAACCCTGCGACCGGTCAACCATCCGTCCAACCCCACCTTGACGGGGCGGCGCCACTCCAAGGCTAGGTGGGCGCCAGAACCCACGGCCAATTTTTATTATTTTTTTATATTTTATGTATATATAATTATATATTGAATAAAGACGTATTGAATATGTATGAAAATTTTGCATTCGACCCCACAGCAAAATACATTTTTCAGATCACAAATGGGCTGTGGCCCAACTTTTCTTTTCTTTCTTATAAAAACTGAAAGTTAATATAAAAGGTTCAAAAAGAAATTGAATCCAATGAGAATTTTGTGGCGCCATTTCTTATCTGCAATTTAACTTGATTCTAGGGATGCCGACCTCATCTTATCTTTATAGCCTCTTATTTTAATTGTAATATAAAGAATTTTAAAATTAACATTTTTACCCCTAAATTTTTAAGGAATTAACAATATCTCGAAAACCCATTTATGCTGCAGCCCGTTTATAGTGGAATCATGATAAATCTCTTCCATTTTTCTTCCATGTATACATAGGATCATTATTTATTAATGTTTGTGGGCTTCAACATAATTTTGGTCTCTATACATTTTCCCTACCAACACCACCGTCCTCTCATTTTTTAATTAGAAGACATGTCTTCCATTAATGGTAGAAAACACTATTGCCATCCTCTTCCTCGTAATCACTAAGCAAATGTAACTTATTTCTTTATGTCAAATATTGATACAAAAACTAAAGACCTTCAACTATTCTTATAATCTGTTTTATGGATTTAAATAAAAAGGTTAAAAAAACAGCAGAATGGTAGGAGCTTTATTCATCTCTATCTGCACACTAATTTAACAAAATTTTGTTGAGAAACGAGCTCTCAATCTTGATAAGTGCATCTCGTTCGATTTGTATTAGATTCCTAATGTTGACTTGTGTGTCTCGTTCAAATTTATTATATTACTAATTATCCTTAATTTGTCGGTACAGATCTATTTTTGAGGAGGGGCTTTATTCATTTACAATTAATTTGAGGGATATAAATGTCCATTTCAAAATATTTATAGTATAATTAATATTGGGGGTTATAAAGAGTAAAATGGAGGCTGTGTTTAGAATTACCAAAAAAAAAAATCTCTAATTTCTCGAAGTTCTACATCTACACTTTATTTCCACCGCAATAAACATTAATGAGAGATAATTATAAATTATTGTAATAATTATTATTATTAAAATCTCAAATTCTTGTAGGTTTATTATAAATTGTAATTATTGATTACTCCATGAATTGTAAATAAGAATTATTGTTGATTGTTTTGTAATTTTGTTGTATATTGTGAATAAAATTGTAATTTTTATTGATTTGCTGATTATTATAAATTGGATTGTAAATTTATTTCTTTTATGAACTTATTATACTATATCAATTATGATTATACAATTCACTATAACTAAATATTTTTTCATTATTTAGGGAAAAAAAGTACAATGAAAAAATTATTTCCTAAGCTCGATATGGGTTTCGAATCCACTTTTGTGATTTATTGTGTGTTAGCATTGGCCTTTTCTTTTTTTTTTTGTGTTAGTATAATAACCAGTCATAACAACTTATGTTGAAAAACTAATCTGTGCAACACATGAGGTTCTTGCAGATTGTTTGATGTGTCACATCACAAAAAGAGTTTTAGTTGATGTCAAAATTGAATTAATTTTTCTATGGTATCAGAATATAAGATCAATGAGATATCAATTATCTCATTCTTGTAGTAATAAAGTAAATATTAAGATTTATTTGTTATACATTAGAGTTAATATAAAAAATATTCATTTTAAATTCTTTTGTACTGCCTCCGTCCCAGTAGAAATAACCCTCTTCTTTTCGGCACAGAAATTCAGAATTGTAAGTTTAAATAGAAATGGACCAATTCGACGGGACACCGATTTAATAAGTAGGCCAATTCTACTAGGACAGAGGGAGCATTATTTATGTTTTATGATTTTAAGCTTTTTTTTTTAATATTATATAACAATATGAAGTACAGCCCCCACCATACTCAATCCTACATTGGCCACTGCCACGCAGGGGTGGCACTACGTGAAGGCTCACGGGGTCGGCCGCCCACTACAAAAAAATTGCAAATTTGCGACGGATTTGCGACAAAAAAAAAGTGGTCGCAATTTAGCGACGGATTAACAACGGAATTGCGACGGAATAAAATTTTAAATTTAGCGACCGAATTGCGACCAAAATATTGGTTGCTAAATTATGCGACCAAAATTTTGGTCGCGAATCTGTCGCTAAGTTCTTTCTTTTTTTATATTTATATTTTTTAGTGCGTATGATGTATGAGATTATTGTTTGGTTCACTGGTAACGCGCCCATCACGCGTGCGGGAGGTCCTGAGTTCGAACCTCCTTGAACGCAGGGCACAAAATTTAAGTACAAAAATTGCGACGGATTTGCGACCAAAATATTTGGTCGCAAATGACTTTGCAACAAAGGTTTTTGCGACCAAGGTTTTTGGTCGCAAATGCGTCGCAAAATAGCAGTTAGCGACGGATTTGCAACCAATTTTGTGGTCGCAAAATGATGAATTTTCAGTAGTGGCCCCCACGGCGTTTCAATTTTTTTTTTTTATATACATGTATTTTTTTGAAAAAATATAAAATTATATAATATCGACCCCACAAAATTATGATCCAGCCCCCACAATACTCGAGCTCTACATTCGCCCCTGCTGCCACGTACCTTGGTGCATCTTCATCGCGGTCTCTCCGATGTAAGCTGTCTTGGTGCCGCCTTCGACAAACACTTTGGTCCAAATATTTAATATATGTAACAAGGAAATATGATTATATGGACTTTAACATGGTACATCTTTGCTCAGGTGATATTCCAGTCGGCCCAATGTAAAAATGAATGACAAAGTGAGGTGTACCTCTTCATGTGTTGTCATTTTCTTGTATAGAGTTACTATGAATACTTAAATAGTGATACTATCTTCTACCTTTCTAATTACTCTGTGAAACAGTATCATGAATATAGTCGTGGAGGTTCTTTTTACCTCACTCCTGCTTCTCTTAATGTGTTGTCATTTTCGTTTGATTTCTTTCAGTAAATAAGTAAGAATGCGACACAGTAAATTTTTAATTTAATTACTTGGCTATTAATAGGTCCACTTTGATGGCTGCTACAGCATGACCAGCAATTTCCCTCTATTTTCTTCTTTCTCTTCCTTCCTCACGAAGAAATTTATTAAGCGTTGACGCCAAATTCCTATAAATCCGAGGCAATTTGTGCATTAATTTAATCTACACAAGCGAGTGACTGTAAGATGGAAAAATATTCCGATTCCGACATCACTCTCCGGCCAATGGAAATCTCCGATGCGGACGACGCCGTTGCATGGTAATTTTCCCCAAACCAGAATCTGATACAATTCTGACATCTCTTTTAACTGCGCCATCAAATTACTTATGCAGGTTGTCGGACTCCGCCGTGAGCGAATTCTGCTCGTGGGATGCCTTCACCTCCAGGGAATCAGCCGTCGACTACTTTTTGAACACCGATTTGCATCATCCATGGTGCAGAGCGATCTGCGTGGCGGGCCGGGTCGTGGGATCCATAACCGTCAGCCCGTGCCGCGGAAGTGACAGGTGCCGGGCCGAGCTGGGGTACGTGGTGGCGTCGGAGTATTGGGGGAAAGGGATCGCGACGCGGGCGGTGAGGCTGGCGGCGAACATGGTGTTTGTGGAGTGGGGGCACCTGGAGCGGCTGGAGGCGATCGTGGACGTGGTGAACGCGGCGTCGCAGCGGGTGGTGGAGAAGGCGGGGTTTGTGAGGGAAGGGGTGTTGAGGAAGTATTATTTGTTGAAGGGGAAGCCCAGAGATGCCGTCATTTTTAGCCTTCTGTCGACTGATCCTCAAGTTAACTATTTCATGGATAATTGACTCATCATTTGTACAAATATTATTGATTATGATGACGATAATCATGATTTTGATATTTTCTTTTGTGAGTTTTTTTTTAATGGGTAAAAGTTGGAATAAGAAATGATGAAATTTTAAGAGAGATTAATTGAGGATATAAAAAATAATTTAATTAATTCTAAACTCAAAAGATTAATTCTCAATTTCTGACTTAAAATATTACAAAGAATTTCAATTCAGAACCCACTTATCATAAAATTCATCCAGGACCTATATTAAAAAATCATCTTTTAAATCCTGAATTCGTAATTAAATAATTTTTTGCGTCTGAATCGATAAATCTCTTTTTTTAAAAATATATTTTACTTTTATTCATTAATCATTAATATAATTTTTAATATACTTAACGGCAGAAATTTGTAAAATGACAATTTTGTCATTTATTTTTAAAATCACATTAATATTAATTTTATATTTTTTAATTAAGTTTTAATCATTAATGTTTTATATTATAACATATTTGTATACTGTTAGGAAATCTGTTATAATTTCTTTACTTTTTATATTTTGATGGGCCAATGGATCAAAGTCTTGGTTTAAATCTAACCAATCTAGGTTGCCTATAAATTAATTTTAATTTTGCTTTCAAATGTAAAGTTCTGTAAGGTCTTTCTATCGAGCTGTAAGCTTTAGCTGAGTCAAATAACAGTCTCACCGAATCAGTTTGGGATGTGCAAAAGGACTCAAGAAACTTATCAATATGGGGATCACCGATCAGACTTGTGACGTCAACCAGCATGGACTTGCCAGCATGATGGTATCAGCATGAAATCTTGATTCCAGTCCCCGCGCATAGAGACAAAAGAATGTGTCTGAGGAATGGTACAAACAAAGATTAGACTTTATGGATTGGAGATTCCCTAAAGTCTGCAAGCCCGAGACTTCAGTCTTGATTCCTCGGACTGATCAGTCTGAAACCCTTCTCTATCCTTATAAATGAAGAAAAGGATGCAGCCACCCGATATCTCCAGAATCACCACCTTTTTGGGTGTGATCAAAGAGGGGGAAAAAGTATGGAAGGAGTAGAAGAGATCAGAAATATAGAGCAGAGCAATTCGGAGAATCAGTAGAAAGAGCAAAAGAAATCAGAAAATTTATTCTACCGTTGTCGTCTCCTTCTACAAATCGATGATACAACTACTCACTACTCAAAGTGACATGTTAAAAACGAGACATGATCACTTAGAGAGCTTCTTCGCCTGCTTGATGTCCATAAGTGCTAACAAAAGGATAGGCAGACAAATGAGAAAAGAAGAACAGAGGGGGAATGTAAAAACGAAGACATACTCATTTTCTTTTCCCATAAAGTGCACACGCGCAGAACCTCTGAGACCGAGAACTGCTGGAAGACGAGGTACGGTACTCGAACCAAAGTACCAGCAACAGTCAATTGGAAAAAGAAGACCAAGAGTATCCTAGCATAGACTTGTAATAGATTTGTATAGGTTTCTTGAGTTAGTTTATTCATGTACTTGTAATGAAAATACTTAAAGGATAAACTGACTTGTTGATGACAATCTATTTCTGTCCAACTATGGTCTTCGTTCTTCATAGCTGAACTTACGCATTCCAGTGTAATCAGCAAGCTTCTTTTGCTCTTTTGTTTACTTAAAGATTTCAATGCTCTGAACTTACTTAAAATATTAATCGAGCAATATCTCTCTAAGCTTATAAGGAGAAGATCTTAAGTAGGTATAAGCTGAGCTTGAGGGAGAATTTTTCTGAGTTTATAGTCTGATAGTTTTTGCTTGTAAAAACTCTAAAAGTTTTCGCTCCTCATCAGCTTAGGTTAGAGATGGCTTTGAACACACCAAAAAGGGAGAAATTGTTAGGAAATTTGGTAGAAATATCCTTCATTTATTATTATGTTTTGGTGGGTCAAAGTATGTAAAAGCCATCTTAGATAGTTTCAGCATAGTCGAAAAATAGAGTCATGCAGAAGTTCGTTAATTGAGTTGTAAGCCGGAGCTAATCTGAAGACTACACTGTCTAATTAGTCTAGAATGCGCAAAAAACTCAACAGACAAAGGTACGAGCCGTACTTACAAGTCTGGATGATTATGAGTCTAGCTGAAAATTTTGGATTTCGCCAAGTACGGATCCATCAAGTATGGTCAGCAAATATGCCATACTTACCAGCATAGGGACCAAGCATACATCAAAGGATGACGTTATCATCATGGACTTGCAAGTATGACGGCACCAGCATGAACTTCCTAGTCCAGGTCCCAGCGCATAAAAACAAGAAGAATCAGTTGAGGAACATACTGAAGAATTACAAACTTTAAGGATTGGAGATGCCTTAAAGTCTGCAAGCACAAAACTCCAAGTTTCGTTACCCAGGACAACCAATCTAAGATTCCTCAAACTGACAAATACTGTCATTCTGACACAAAGACGAACCGTCTTTGTCACTATCAGAAAAAGGTGGAGCAGATGCAAAACATCTAGAAAAGAACCACCTAGTGCAACAACCATTAGAGACATCCGATTGGACATCTTCCAATTTGTCTCCAACGGGCATTTATTTCAAACCTTCAACCTCACGGCTATAAATATCGGAGAAATCAACTGAAGAAGGTTACGAACGACGATCTGTGAACTCAAACTATACTAGTTAAAATACACAATCACCGAATCGAGTACGCGAAAGCAAACAACTTTCAAGCTTACTACTCACGTTCGAGGCTCTTGGTAGTCTTTCTCTCCATGAAAGACTATAACAGTCAAGTACGTCTTGTACTCTGACTCTTACGAGCAACCTGCCGTCAAGGAGATACTTCAAAGGAGAACTATAAACACCCTATTATGGCTGCGAGGAGGCTGAGTGGTGCGCCCACACTCTGAGAAGCTATGAAGCGAAGAACCAAGCAAGGACCAGAGTGAGCTCGTGGACTGAAGGATGAGGCATTCTTCAACAAGCAATAGATTGTAGGAGCACCTGTAAAGTTCTCAGCTTAGTGGATTTCCAGACTTAGGTTTGAAGAATTGACGTAGGACATTTTGGTCCGAACCACTATATATCGTTTGTCATTTACTGCTTTCTTTCATACTGTCAGCTTATTTTCTTCTTAAAACTCAACACTCAAGTGTTGAAGTATGTCTTGAATATTGACACTAAGCATACTTGATGTTAAGTACCTAAACAAGATTTGACAAATCAAGCTGACACGTCACCATCAGCTTGAATAAGTGCAAGCATACCGAACAAACAAAATTAATTTCCGCTGTGCATATATTTTCTATTATGATAAACCGGGACCAACACTTTTTCATTTAAACATTAAATTTTCACTAATTTTATTTATGTTGGTCCTGGTTTATCAGAGTAATAATATACACAACGAAAATTGAACTTGTTTCGATAAGCTTGCACTTATCCAAGCTGAGGTTGACGTGTCAACTTGGTTTGTCAAATCCTTTAGTTAAGGTGCTTAATGTGAAATATGCTTAATGTCAGTATTCAATATATACTTCAACACTTGAGTGTTGAGTTTTAAATAAGAGTATGCTGATAGTATGAAAGATAGCAGTAAATGACAAATGATTTATAGTGTTTCGGACCAAAATATCCTACGTCCACTCTTCAGACCCAAGTCTGGTAATTCACTAAGCTTAGAACTTTACAGGTGTTCCTACAATCTATTGCTTGCTGAAGAATGTCTTGTCCTTCAGTTCACAAGCACACTCTTCTAGTCCTTGCTTGTTCTTCGCTTCTCAGCTTCTTAGAGTGTGAATGCACTACTCAACCTCCTCATCGCTGGAATAGGGTGTTTATAGTTCTCCTTTGAACTATCATCTTGGCGGCAGATTGCCCGTAAGAGTCAGAGTACAAGACATACTTGACTGTTGTAATCTTTCTTGTAGAGAAAGATTACCAAGAGATAACTTAAGAACTCTAAGGTTCTGAGTCTCGTGTTCACTGAAGTGACACACGGAATGCTTTTACAGCCTCGAACGGTGAGCAGTAAGCTTGTAAGTTTGATAATTGTTTTCCGCTTCAATTAGTCTAGTAATGCGTGTTTGGTTCGTAACCTTCTTTCTGAAGAAATCCTCTTGTATTTATAGCTGTAAGGTAAAAGGTTTGAAAAAATATTTGTTAGAAACAAATTGGAAGATGTCCAATCGGATATCTCTATTGGCTATTGCACTAGGCGGGTAGGTGTTGTTTTTTCAGATGTTCTGCACCAGCTCCACCTTTTTCTGACAATGACAGTGATGCTTCGGCTTTGTGTCAGAACGACAGTATTTGTCAGTTTGATGAATCTTGGACTTGTTGTCCTAGGTATCAAAACTTGGTGTTTTGTGCTTGCAGACTTTAAGGAATCTCCAATCGTTAAAATCTGTACTTGTCAGTACGTTCCTCAAATGATCCTTCTTGTATCTTGCGTGGGACCTGGATTTGTAATTCCATGGTGATGTAGTCATATTTGCAAGTCATGCTAATGACATCATCCTTCAGTATGCGCTTGGTCCCTATGCTGGTAAGTTTGGTGTACTATGTTCGACCATACTGGCTGAACCCATACTTGTTGAAAATCTAAACTCATCAGTCAGACTCACATTCTTCCAGACTTGCAAGTTTGGCGCGAACCTTAGTTTGTTGAGTTTTTTCGCATTCAAGACTGACTAATCAGTCTGGTCTTCAGATTAGCTCCAACTTACAACTCGATATAGATCCTATACATGACTTTACATTTTTCGACTATACTGAAATAACTAGTAACTAACTAAGATGACTTTTACAACTTTGACCCACCAAAATATAATCACATAAGAAAATTTCTAACAAAATTTCTAATAGTTTATATTTTTAAATAATAAGAATAATTTATTTTATGAACTAATAAGTTTTTTTAACAATGTTACTAAAAGTTATATAATATTATTAATTACTAGGTTTACACCCGTGCGTTGCATGGATTAAATTATCGAAAGATATCTCAATATATTCTCAAAGTATTCAATTAGATAACATATTTACCTAACAAAATTAAACTTTGGAACATAATTTATAATTAAAAATACTCGGACAAAATTCCATAATTAGGTAGACTTAAGGACATATAAAAGTGTTTTCCCCTAGACTATACATTATTTGAAAAATAATTTATTCAATCAAGAGAAATGATGCATTTAACTAATATCGTGTGTGATAGCTTTCTTATTAATATTATAAAGTTTAATTTATAATATAATGATTAATAAGTTTAATTTACTGAAATATTAACATTAGTTTCTTATATTTATATACGCAGAAAGTATAGCAAATAAAATATTTCATAAAAATATTCAGAAAATTAAAAGTTTAGTTAAAACAATTTTGATACATTTATTGATTTATGGATAGGATGCTAAGAAATATAAAAAATAATGTACTAATTTCACTTTTCAAGAAAATCAATAATCCTTTTCATTTACTCAACACGTTTCCAATTCCAATTTCCAATACTACTCTCAACACTTACAACACATCATCTCTCATCTTTAACTCACCATAAATTTGACTCTCCCATAATAGATAATTGTAAACTTAATTTTCATTGTTACTCTGCTCCCATCTTCTAAAATTACTGATCTAAGCTTTTGGCTTTGGGTGTGGTGGGATGAAGATCAACAATAGTAAACCATTGTCTCTTATTTCTCACACCTAGCTATATAAATTTCAAGTTCTATCTTTCTCCCCAGTCTCTTGTCATTCACCGGAGGCTGGGGTCCCTTTCTCACAAATGCGCCGTCGACTATGCTTGACTCATCAATGCTATAGTTTATAGCTAATATATTGACAGCAACTGCCGATCTGCTGCTGCTACGACTTACCTACCTCATGGACAATTCTTTCCCAAATGGCCTTCTGCTCTGTTGGGGCTACCGAGCCACTTCGATTCACCCCGGATTTGCTACTTCAGTATGGTGTATTGCTCAATTTTTGCATCTATGTCGAAGTCGCTGCACTCGGTCAGTTCCACCATTCCTGACATGTCTACTCCTTGAAAGCAAAAAATAATGTAAAACAACATTACAACAGGTTTAAACATACATCAAAATGAATGGGAAGCAAAAGTAGATTAGTATGTTTCTATGACTTCAGAAATGAGATGAAATACCATTTGTTTGTTGCAACTTGCAATTTTTAACATTTGTACATCCTAACTGATAATTTGATCCTGCAAACAAAGACATATGTAAACACATTTTGCGATTTGAAAAGTTAAAATAGAAATGTTTGTATCTACAATTGGTAAGTATCTATAGTCTCTTATGGGTATTTATAGAACTCAAATTGTTAATTGCCTTTCAGTTTTGAATTTTGAATTTAAGAATCTTGAGCGACAATGTGTAATTATTTCACAGTTTTGAATTTTGAATTTAAGGGACTTGGGCGGCAATACACATTATTTCACAATTTTGAATTTAAGGAACTTGAGCGATGATGTGCATGTATTCTTTTAGTTGAGCGCTATTTTTTAGATCTGGATAGCTTAATATTATAAACTTGCATGGTTTTTGGGGCGGGAATTGTATTTGTTGCTACATTATTTGACTGCTTTCTTTTAGTATAATAAGTAGATATCATAAGATATTATTTATTTTACTCATATAATAATATGCGGTGCAAAGTTGGTTGTTAATAGATAATAAGATATGGGAAATTAATTAAGTAGATATTAAATTGAAATTGCAATTTTACTTCTTTGAAATACAATTTTTTAGTGGGTCGAGAATTTCTAATTCAACTGTTTTACATTCTGATAACTTCAAATACTCTTAGCTTGTGCTGTGTATGTGACAATTTTACACTTACGCAAATTGGTTTTTTTTTTCAAAATAGTCCAACTCGAAATCATTAAATAAATATATATGTTGGCTTCTGGAACTTTCAAATCCGGTTAGATAAGCTTTCAATTCTAACTTTCTTGTTCCACTCAATTATAATCCCTCATTTTCAATTTTCTCGATTAAAATAAAATATATGTTTATAAATAAAACCAATGCCAAATTAAGCAGGCATGAGTGTATGTAGTAATTTAAACACAATTCTGTTGTATTCTATTTAAATTAATGTCATTATTATTAAAAAAGACTTTAATTAGAAAATAAATGAAACTCAATGTAAAGTTTTTACCCTATTATAATAAAGAACAAAAATTTCTTATCAAGAGTACAGAGTTCAAATTGATGATATGATATAAATATTTTCTTATCAAGAACTAATGGTAATTAATCGAAACTAATTGAATCGAGTAATATATTACTTAAGTTTTATTCGTTTATTTTGAATATTTTTTTATTGAGTATTTTAAAATTTACAAAATTAATCGAGCCTTCATTGAACTTAAACAAACTTATCAAAATTATTTTATGGTAAGAAAAAGTATCATTCGTACTCAAATTCAATTACTTCCATAACAAAAAAAGTTAATCAAAATTTATTATAATTATTATTCTTAAATAAAAAACAACTATTTTATAAAATTAAATTATGAAAAATATTAAGTAAATAAATTGAGGTTTACAATCGACTAAAAATTCTTTGTGCTCGTAATGAAGAATATCGCTGGTACCTAAATGTCATGGCCTAAATAATGTGATAGAATCGTGTGAATACCAACTTCATCCATAAATTAAAGATATATGAGAGTAATAATTGAGGCAAGGCAGCCTTGTTGGAATTGAAATTCGATGAACATTGCTGCGCGCCATATCACTACAGCAAGCTTTAATTTGCAACTATAAATATGCTGCATTCCTCTTGCAGTTCATTGCAACCTACGACAGAAACAAAAATCAAAATATATATCATATATCATCAAGAGTTGGAGTTTATATATTATGAAGATGTCGGAAATCCAGCTCTTCTTGTTTTTCGCACCGCTTCTCATCATACGACCCTGATCCACTGCAGGATTTCTGCATTGGTGTCAATGACACTGAAGCTGCAGGTAATTAACTTATAATCATAGTAGTAATAAATTAAGCAGTAAGTTTTTGTAATATCAAACTTAATTTTGGTGCAGTGTTTGTGAACGGGAAGATATGCAAGGACGACAGCAGACGACTTCTACTACGCCGGAAGTCTGAACACACCTAGACAAGTGACAAACCCTCTCGGGGTGCAAATCACATTATATTTCCAGGCCTCAACACTCAGGGAGTGTCGATTGCCCGCCTCGACTTTGACTTGGAAGGCCTGAATCCTCCCCACGAGCGGAGATCTTACTGGTGTTGGAAGGGACGCTCTATGCCGGCCTCATAACTTCCAACCCACCCAACCCCAATGACAACAACGCCAAGATCTTGAATCCAGGAGACATCTTCGTGTTCGCGCGGGTTATGATCCATTTCCAGCGTAACATTGGGAAAACCAAAGCAGTTGCCAATATTGCTGCTTTCAACGGCCAGAATCCAGGAGTGATGACCATTGGAAAGTCTATTTTCGGATCCCAGCCGTCCGTTCCAAGTTGATGATCAGCTGGTGGAGCATCTTCAATCACTCACCTGGGCTGGAAACGTCAACTAGTTGATGATCGTTGATGTTAATCATGTTATCGTGCTTATTAATTTTAATAATTGTGATTATGAAATATAAAAAAACAGGAAATAAAGTATAATACAATACACATTAATTATTATTTTCTTAGAAACAAAAGAGCCTTCATTAGAAATAGTATGGTGAACAAAGAAAATGCAGGGATGAGGAATTGGGCAGTTATGAAATTAAATAAAAAAAATCTCAACAAATAGTCACTTCAGTTGGAAGAAGAAAAATATCTTTTGGGATCTTTCATATTAGAAGTTTTATTAATAAAACATAATGTAGATAAATAAATAAGAAATATATTAACATTCATAATTTTGAATTATCTAAAAATAGAGATGACTAATTTTGATATATAACTTAATTTCATTTTTAATATTTTTATAGTAATTTAATTTGTCATATTTCCAATAATATTTAATTATAATTTATTAACTCAATTACAAATAGCATTTTTTATTTAGAAAGTTTATATATAATGGTGTGATCGTGTGGTTGTTGATAAATATTAAAAAATTGTTGTAATTGAGTTGAGTGATATAAATAAAAAGTAAATTAATTAAATATTGAAATAGTTGGGCATGTCCAATATTATACTCCATTGGTCCCAAAACAATTGTCTTGTTTTCCTTTTTCGTCTGTCCCAAACAATTGTCCTCTTTACTAAAATGGAAAGTTAATACACACCCATTAATAAAATACTAATTTCCTCTATCTCTACTCGCATTGGTATTTGTGTCATTTTCAAACCAAACAATTGTTTTGGGACGGAGGTAGTAATTCTTTTTCAAATATAGGGACTTTGAACATGAAAAGTATAAGACAGATTCCAAGAAGCAAAAACTACTAGACGGATGAAGCAGTCGTAATTAGATTAATTTATGTCTCACAATTTACGACTTTAAAGATTCAACTTGACTGTATCTCCTGTTTTCAACAAAACATTTTCTTTTTTCTTTTTTCTTTTTAATGTTTGGTTCTGATTTTTTATAATTTGTTTTCGTTATCAAGGAGAAGGTTGTGCACTACATCAAAAATACAAAATAGCAACAGAACTAGCAGCTGCAATTAATTTTATATGAGTAATAAAAAACGCGAAAAATGCTATCACCCCTTATTCCATTGTATTCAAATTTCAAATCTTAATATATGAAATTGTCGGGTAAAATTTACTATCAAGAAACAAGAAATTGACTGATTCTGAAGATAAACAATATAATATTATCAATTATGTATTAGGTGCACTAGTTACCCATAATTAATTATCATCATCATCAGGCATCAGCAGCTAAAGAGACTTGGCCATAGTTGAGTAAATAGCCAGTTCAAACATGCTAGAATTAAATAAACAAAAAGGATCGACTAATTCAAATCGGATACACCTATAAATTTATCATGTTTTGCACTTCATCTCCTACACAAATAAAACAAATCAGCAAATCAACCCAAAAACATGGCGATCCGCTTGCTTCTGATTGTAACAATTCTTGCAGTCGTTTCATCCTTCTCTCAAGCTTCCGACCCAAGCCCTCTTCAGGATTTCTGCGTCGCAGTTAACGATTCCCAGGCTCCAGGTAGCTGCATTGCATATATATATATATATATATATATACAACAACAAAATTTCTATATTTTTTTATTCAGCAAGTTTCTAACCTCGATTTAAATGATGTTTGGTTGCAGTATTCGTGAACGGGAAGGTATGCAAGGATCCAAAAATGGTGACACCAGAAGATTTCTTCTTTTCAGGCCTAAACAAGGCTGGAAATACTTCAAATAAGGTTGGATCCAAAGTGACTCCAGTGAATGTCAATCAACTGCCTGGACTCAACACCCTGGGCATCTCCTTAGTCCGAATCGACTACGCACCGTACGGCCAGAACCTTCCCCACACCCACCCTCGAGCGACTGAGATTCTGGTGGTGGCTGAAGGCACTCTCTACGTTGGCTTCGTCACTTCAAACCCTGCAAACCCTAATGACAAAAACAAGCTCTTCACCAAGACCTTGTATCCAGGAGATGTCTTCGTGTTCCCGGAAGGACTCATCCATTTTCAGTTTAACGTTGGGAAGACCAACGCCGTCGCGTTCGCCGGGTTAAGCAGCCAGAATCCGGGGACGATCACGATTGCAAACGCTGTGTTTGGTTCAAACCCTCCGATTTCAGTGGATGTTCTGACCAAGGCTTTCCGTGTTGATGCCAATCTCATCAAATATCTTCAGGGACAGTTTTGATCATTGGAAGACAACTAGGATATCTATTTATGAAATTATGTATTTGATTGATTATTGTGTCTCATTCTTAATTGGTGTTGATTTTTATGTAATAAAGCTGCAATAGTTTGGTTGATGGATGCTTGAAAATATTTTGTAGTTTACTACAAAATGTGTGCTTGACTTGCTTTCTCTGTCGTAAAGAGTGGACGATTTTATGAATCCCAAATATATTTATATGTTTCACTATTCATAATAAACAGGAAAGTCCAATAAAAATCTTGCGAGAAATTGAATATTGTATGTCGACGATGTTCGGATCAAATCCTCTATTACATGAGATGACTTTTGGGCCATACGTTGCAAATAGGTATACAAACGGAAGAAAGGTTCGAAAGGAGAAATAACGGTTTTTAAAGTCAGGTTGGTGGCGAAGGGTTATAGTCAAAAGGAAGGCATTGACTATGACGAGACATTCTCACCAATAGCCATGCTCAAATCCATTCAAATTCTTCTATCCATAGCAGCACATATGGACCTAGGGATCTGACAGATGGATGTCAAAACCACATTTTTAAACGGGTACCTCGAAGAAGGTCATGACATCTATATGCACCAACCAGAGGGTCATGTGAAGGATGGTGAACAACATCTTTTCTGGAAGCTAAAGAAGTCCTTGTATGGACTTAAACAAGCTTCACGGTCAAGGAACAAATATTTTGATGATGTGATTAAATCCTACGGATTTTCACAGTGCGAAACCGAAAGTTGTGTGTACCGATTATGCGTCAGTGAAAGCTTGATATTCCTTGCACTTTATGTAGATGACATTCTTCTATTCGACAACAATGTGAAGGTGTTGTCAGACATAAAGAGATGGTTATCTAAACAGTTTCAAATGAAGGACCTAGGAGATGCTGTATACATCCTTGGGATTAAAGTCTTGCGTGATCGCAAGAAGAGGACGTTAAGCTTGTCTTAGGTCGCTTATATGGATACTGTGATAGCTCGTTTTAGCATGCAAAATGTTAAGAAATGATTGCTACCTTTCAGACATGGTGTTCCTCTGTCTAAGGGCACAATGCCCTGCAACAAAAGAGGAGAAGGATGAGATGGCTAAAGTACCATATGCTTTAGCAGTGGGAAGTCTCATGTATGTGATGGTATGTACGAGGCCAAATATCTGTTATGCCGTGGGCATGGTAGCTAGATATAGTCTAACCCTGTACAGGCGCACTGGACTGCTGTCAAACATATTCTCAAGTATCTAAAAAAACTCGAGACTATTATCTCGTTTATTAGTGTGAGAATTTGTGTCCTGTAGGTTATACAAATTCGGATTTCCAGGCGGATCATGATGAGAAAAGATCGACCTCGGGCTATGTGTTCACCTTGGGAGGTGGAGCTGTATCATGGAGGAGTGTGAAACAAAAATGTATCGTGGAGGCTTCTAAAGAAGCAGTACGGCTCTGGAACTACCTCCAAGATTTAGATATTATTCCGAGTTTGCCCAAGACTATCACAGTATATTATGATAATGCTGGTGCAGTAGAAAACTCTAAGGAACCAAGAACTCACAAGGTGTCAAAGCACATAGAGAGGAAGTACCACATCATACAAGAAATCGTAGCGAGGGACGATGTGCTAATAAAGAAGATTGACACAATGGATAATCTAGCGGATCCATTTTCAAAGGGCTAACCACAGAAGGCATACGAGGGTCATGTTCGTAGCCTAGGACTGAGGATGAAGTCGGCCACCTGGTGAGCGAATGTAATAGCTAGATTAGAATAGACACATGTTATACTCTGGAAAGTAATGGTATAATGCTTTGAGCATAAGTGGGAGTTTGTTGGAATTGTATATATAAAAGAATTATGATTGGTATATTGGGAAACGTTATGTTTGATATACTGGTAATCATTAATAACTTGCAATAAACAACTCTTGTCTAAATTAACAGTCATAGGATGCGAACAAACACATCTAGTTATCTCGTCGATAAGGAGATCGTACGGTGTGTAAGAGATCATAGAATTTTTTTCGACCTAGCGAGATATAAACATTTATCACAGCTAAGACAGTTTTTGGCTTGGTTGTTGGTTTAGACTGCGGCACACAAGTTCATAAGTGGTTTATCTTGACTGCTTTGTGTGACCGGTACATCTAAATGTATTGATAGGATCAACAGTGAGATGAACCATTCTACTTGACATATGAATGAGTAAATGATGGGTTTTGTATGCTGAAAGCATTTATTATAATGAGTATACGGCGATTTATTTCTCCTATCTGTCAAACAATCTTACATGTATGTAACAATAGTATCCTCTTGTCTCACCGATAGGGACGATCATACGACGTGTTGTGGATCGCAGAAGACAGTATGATCACTTGACCTACTGAGACATAAACATGATCACAACTGAGACATCGTATGAGGATACGTCTGTCCGGATGGCTGCAGCATTGTCGGAATAAGTAGTCTGACTTGGTTACTTGACATGCTAGGCATTTTTTTTGTGAATTGTGTTTATATGCAATATCCATAAATCAATCCGGTTCACATGGGTTTTTGTGATTCGGTTCACTGAAAATCCCTACAATTGGTATCAGAGCCAGGTTTCTGATTTTTGGCTCTATTGTATATAATAAATTCAAATATGCATGCATGAATTTTATTGTATGTCGTGGATGGTTTTTGTTCCTCGTGGCAACTCGTTTGATTCAGCCCGTGATAAGTGCGCTATTTCGTTCACTTATCTATGGACTAGGTTGTTTTGATAGAATTAGGGTGTGTACTTTAAATTCCGAGCATTGCATGAGTTTTATGTCTGATTTGTTTGTTATGCTGAAAAATACAGGTTTTTGGAGTAAAAATTGACTAAGTCTGGAGAAGAGCCGTTTGGTGGTGTGCTCTGTTTCGATCGACAGAAATTGTGTCGATCGAAACAGAGGAATGTTGTATTCGAAGAGTTCATTGAAAATTCAAGCTGATCGACAGAGGAGGAGATCCTGTCGATCGACAGAAATTGTGTCGATCGACAGGGAAGTCGGAGGCAGCCAGTCGATAGAGCTCTCGATTGTTCGATTTTGAGAACCCATTTCGATCGACAGGAATTGTGTCGATCAAAATCCGGGTCGAGCTGAAGGAATTTAATGCTTTTAAGTTATTTCCAAGTTGGGACAATTAAATCTAGTATATATTGTTTTGTTTAGGCGATTTTTAACATTCATGCCACTTTTGAGACTTAAACCCTAGAGTTTTTCTTGCTCTTAAATTGCTTTCGAATTTTGGTGAGGATTGTGATCGAACCTTTGAAGATTGGATGCAATTACAAGGCTTGTTTTCTCTATGAAGTTTTGTTACAGGTTTTATCTTTCCATATTTTTGTTTAACATGAATATGTGTAGGTAATCCCTTATTCAGATTCTAGGGTTTAGGGTTTAGGGTTTAGGATTAGTGATCATTAAAATTTTTTTAAAAAAAATCATTAAAAAAATTAGTGATCAAATTTTGGCGTCGTTTCCCGGGATTGTTAAGAATTATCTTGTTATTGAATCTGTTTAGGGTTGTTGATTTAAGTTGTAATTTTAATTTTAATTTCCCTTTCAGTTTTGCAAATTTTCTTATTATTTTCCTTTAAAATTTTTGCCAGTTTTTCCTTTAATTTTTACTCTCTATTTCGATCGACAGAAGGAATTTCGATCGACAGGATTCCTGTCGATCGACACAATCTCTGTCGACCGACAGAGAAGCTATTTTTCAGATTTTTTATGTTTTATTGTTTAAGTCGTGTGTTAGTTAATTTATTTCAGTTTATTTGCTGTTCTGAGTGTACTCACTCTTCCCTTGATTTATTTTCAGGTAGTTAATGCACACGAGGAGGAGTGGTAAGGTACTGATTCCTATCGACCCTGAGATTGAGGCTACGTGCAGAAGAAATAACAGCAGGAGACACCGAGAAGAAGCCGCTTCCAGCAGTGAAACAGTCAAGATGGCTGATGAACATCAAGAGAAAATTCCCGTCCTTATTCCCGAGCAGACAGCAGAACTCTTGAGAGAGATGCATGCCATGCGGGAGCGTATGGTTGTACTGGAGCAGGAAAGAGCCAATAACCGGATTCTTCAGGATAATAATCCACCCGAAGGGTCTTCAGATGATGAAGATGAGGATGATGATCTAGGGATTGATGCTGACGAGGATGAAGATGCTATCCAGAAGAGATACAGACCTAAGTTCCAGGAGACTGATTTCAGCATTGGCATCAATGCCAATAACTTTGAGCTGAAGACTGGGTTGGTACAGATGGTTCTGCAGAGTCAATATGGGGGCCGAGCTACTGAGGACCCCTATGCTCATCTTGACAAATTTATCATGCTCTGCAACACCGTGAAGATCAATGGAGTCAGCAAAAGTGCCATGCGAATGAGGCTCTTTGCCTTTTCACTGCGAGACAAGGCCCAGTCATGGTTTTTTGCTCTGGATAAAACCAAGATCAGCACTTGGAAGGAATTGAGGAACGCATTCTTGATGAATTTCTTTCCCCCAAGTGTCATCAGGCAAAGGAAGAAGGATATCAGTAGGTTTTATCATAGACATGATGAGAATTTCTATGAGGCCTGGGAGAGGTACAAGGAGTTGCTGAGGTTGTGCCCTGGTCACAATCTATGTTTGGCAGATCAGGCTGAAACCTTCTATGAAGGATTGAATGAAAAGACTGTCGAATTGGTGGATTCCACATTGGGAGACTCTGTGATGACAAAGGGGCCTAAGAAAGCCATGGCCTTCTTTCAGAAGATGGAAACTAACAGTCAGAGATGGTCTAGCAACCACAAAAAACCAGTTAAAGCTGTGGAGAAGGTAGCAAACCCCGAGGTAGACCTAATGGGAGAGATCAAGAAGTTGAGAGAAGACTTAGCCAAGATGGAATCTGGACGAACCGTTGCTGCAATCGATCCAGTTCCATCCTCTTCATGTGATACTGATGCTGCTGATGTCAACTTTGTCCAAAGAGGTGGTTATCAGAATAACAATCGAGGAGGATATTCACAAAATCAGGGCTACAATCAGAATTACAATCAAGGTTTACAATCCTAACCGGCCAAGGAACCACCCAGGTTTCTCATATTCAAATCCTGATGCTGACGAGCAACCTCCTGCTGGATTCAATGTGGAGAATGGAGAAATTGTTGAGCCAAAGAAGAAGCTGAGCCTTGAGGAAATCCTAGCCAAGTTCATGCAAGGGTCCGATAAGAGAGTTGGGAATTTGGAGAAAGAAGTGGAAGGAATCAACTCCAAAGTTGATAGAGTGGAGAAACATGCTCAGATCATAGAGACACAGGTCAGCCAGATTGTCGCATCCCTTGGATCACAACATAAACAAGGGCAATTACCGAGCAACACTCAGGCAAACCCGAAAAATCAGATAAATCAGGTCAATGCCATCACTTTGAGGGGTGGCAAGTCTTACAAAGGACCCGAACAGAAAGGGCTGAATCTGAGGCCGAAGAATGGAGTGAAAAGGAGAAGGAAACTGAGGCAGAAGCCTCTATTTCGATCGACAGAAATCCTGTCGATCGAAATAGAGGGCCAGACCCAGCAATCAATTCAGGAAATCCTGTCGATCGACAGGATCCCTGTCGATTGACAGAGCTACCAGGTCCTGGAGAAAAGTTGCCCCCGATGCCGTTTCCGCAGCGATTTGCCAAGAAGAAGGTGAATGAGAGGTATGCACGGTTTTTAGAGAACATGAAGAAGGTGCACATCAATATTTCTCTCGTGGAAGCTCTGTAGGAGATGCCGGGGTACATCAAATTCCTAAAGGATATGGTCGCTCGGAAGAGACCTATGCTACAGCACAAGACGGTGAACCTGTTTGAGGAATATAGTGCTATCATTCAGAAGAAGCTGCCTCTGAAAAGAGAGGATCCAGGTTCATTCACTATTTCTTGTGTTATAGGTGGAGAGACATTCGGCAGGGTGCTTTGCGATTCTGGAGCAAGTATCAATCTGATGTCGTTGTCCATTCAAGAGACTGGAGATTTGAAATATCAAGCCGACTACCATTACTCTTCAGATGGCTGATAGATCGATCTCTTATCCTAGAGGAATTGTGGAGGATGTCTTAGTGAGAGTGAAAGATTTCATACTCCCGGCTGACTTCGTTGTTTTGGACATGGAGGAGGATCACAACATCCCGCTGATTCTGGGGAGACCGTTTCTGAGGACCGGAGGAGCCCTGATCGATATTCGAGAAGGGAAACTGACATTCCGAGTTGACAATGAGTCTGTGACCTTCGATATTTTCAAGTCTATGCAAAAACACGATGATGGGAGCTACAAAGAAGAATGCCATGTGATAGACAGTTTTGATCCGGTGATTTCTTCCTCTTTACTGTCTATTCATTCTAAAACTGATTATCTAGAGCAATGTCTTCACCACTCCTTATTTTCTTTTTCAGAGCTTGATGAAGCCTGTGACGAGCTTCTGGATTTTATTGTGGAGCTAGATGTGAAGGAGGAGTTACCTAGAGCAAAGGAGAACCAAATGGAGCCTCTGCCAATCCAGTTTATGAAAGAAGCAGAAAAAACTCGAGCTGATGCCTCTATTTTGCTCGACACAGCAACTGTGTCGAATTGTGGAAAATCACCTCCCTGTCGATCGACAGGGAGGGTGTCGATCGACACAGCTGCCAAAAATCACCCAGTCGACAGGCAGTCCAGGAGAAAGAAGAAGAAAGAAGTAGCCTCTGTTTCGATCGACAGAGAGGTTGTGTCGACCGACAGAGCCGTACCCGAGGCTGAAAAATGGCCCGAACCACCTGTTTTGGAGCTGAAGCCTCTTCCTTCTCATTTACAATATGCTTATTTGGGTCCTTGATAAGCTCATTATTTCACTCACTTATCTATATTATATTTATACTATTTTATGTAGTTTTATTGAGTTTATATATATATTTTATGCATGAATCAATATTAGGTGGTTTTAGGTGTATTTTGATGTTTATGCAGGTTTTTAGGCCTAAACCCACGAGAAAACCGTTCCGAAAGCAGTGACGTGTAAGAGTAGCAGTGAAGATTTCTTCCACAAGAGGAATTCGGGCTATTGGCACATGGCAATGGATGAAGCTTTGATTAGCTCTCCAACGCAACTGGAATCGGGTCAATCGGAGTCCGGGAGAGGAAGTTATGGCCAAAACCGTGAGACCGCGTAGAAGGGGCGAGAAGCTGCGTCGACAGGCACCAATCAGCATCGATCGACGCTGACTTGGAAGCTACGTCGATCGACGTGGACCTGCTGGCGCGGGAAATTGGCTGAATTCGAGTTTTTTCATATCTTTAGCCCTAGATTTGATTTTATACACCTCCACCTCTATATATAACTTTGTAAATTCGATTTTTCAGCATTCCCAATCATTCCTCATTCCAGATTTCAGATTTTTTGAGATTCCAAGAGTTTTTAGGTTTATGTTTGAAGACATATTTTTGTGGGAAGACATTCAGACCCAAGTTATTATGCAATTCAGGTTTTATCTTTCTATGATGAATATTACTATGAATATGTGTAACTAATCTCTTCCTCAGATTCTAGGGTTTCGAATTATCAATGTATACATGTTTGATTAATTGAATTATTTTCCCTTTCCCTTCGTAGTTTGTGAAATCTGTGCTTATTCATAATCTTGATTTGTTGATCACATCTTAGGATTATCTAGTTGATTACTTGAGACGTAACTGTGATAGTTTTCAATGGAAAGATATTTTCACAATATAATCTGATTTCTTGTCGTAACTGAAGGAGATTGATTGTAGGGATAAATCTGTAGATCTTTGGAGTTAGTTAATTTATCTTGAGACCGAGCGGAGATAGGTAATTAATTAATCTACTTTATGAATTGTCAAACAAAGAAGTTCATAATATTTTTCTGATGTTTCACTACAAAGAGGAATTAAAATTGGGAATTAATCAATTCATTTATCCATGTCATACTTGATAGGTAGATATCCCTGGAATCTATGCTTCTCTTATCTGAATCCAAAAGCTTTTTAATTTCCTGTTTAATTTTCATTAGTAAGTATTGCAATTTTCAAAACAACCAAAACTTTTTAATTGATTTTCCTGACCGGTATTTTGAGAACTTATGATTTAGTACTTAAGATTTTTCGTTGCTTCATTCCCCTGGATCGATAACTTTAGGGTTTACAAATTTATTTGCCACTATTTTTATAATTAATCTGTAGAAATTACAGTGATCAGTCCTGACAATACTTATCCTGTAATTGTTTCATCTTTTCTTACTTCTACAGAGTTGGAGAAGCTGCTACGAGTTTTGAGGGACCACAAGTCAGCTATTGGATGGACACTGGCAGATATCAAAGGAATCAGTCCAACCATATGCCAGCAGAGGATCAATTTGGAAGAAGAGGCTAAGGCGAAGAGACAAGCTCAAAGAAGACTCAACCCTACAATGCAAGAGGTCGTGACGAAGGAAGTACTGAAGCTTCTAGACAATGGGATGATCTATCCCATCTCCGACAGTCAACGGGTGAGTCCGACACAGGTTGTGGCCAAGAAAGGGGGAATGCAGATCGTGAAGAATGAGGATGGCGAAGAGGTGGCGATGAGACCAGTCACAGGATGGCGATTTTGCATCGACTACCGAGCTCTGAATGCAGCCACATGCAAAGATCATTTCCATCTACCCTTCATCGATCAGATGCTTAACAGACTGTCAGGGTACCCCTATTACTGTTTCCTTGATGGTTATTCTGGTTATAACCAAATTGCAGTGGCCCCGGAAGAATAGCATAAGACAGCTTTCACGTGCCCATATGGAGTCTCTGCTTACCGGAGAATGCCTTTTGGTTTGTGCAATGCACTTGCTACTTTTCAGAGGTGTATGATGTCCATTTTTCATGATCTTATTGAGCACATTACGGAGGTCTTCATGGATGACTTTTCTGTCTTTGGTAGCTCTTTTGATGTTTGCTTGCAGAATTTAGCTACAGTGATGGAGAGGTGTGTTGAGACAAACCTGTGCCTAAATTGGGAGAAGTGCCACTTCATGGTGAAGGAAGGGATTGTACTAGGACACCGAGTGTCATCTGAAGGTTTGGAAGTGGACAAGGCCAAGATCACAACAATTGAGAAGATGCTGTTGGGATTACATACTGAAAGCATATATGATTAAGTGTTTTGTACACTGGTCTTCATA